>JARHVA010002924.1:0-107500 GCA_037957365.1 Torreya grandis | reverse complement strand
TTCATTTATTGTGGCCCACATGCCTTTGTTTACCTATTTTGATGTTTGAATATGTATTTGCTTTATGTATTGACATTTAAACATGTCTTTTTAATTTTGTGGACATTTGAATTAGTCATTGATGTAGTAGCATTAGCTTAAGAGGTCTATGATTGTAAATATTTGTCACTTTTTGGTGTTCTTATATGTATAAGGTCTATTTGGACCATTTATAAGGTTTTCCATTTAATGTAGAATTCAAAATTTGGCTTGTTCTTCAATTTCCCACCAAAATGGGAATTTATAAATTTGAATGCTTAGTAACCTTTGAGGAGTGTTTTCTTATTTTCTAATGTCTTTTAAGATGGTAAACATACTTTTAGGGATCCTTGGGGTTCTTAATATATGTAATAAATAATTTTTATTTATCAATTCCCCTTAAACCTATTAAAATTGCCAAATAAGAGATATTTAATGTAGAAAAGAAGACAAATTTAGCATGTTGGATAAGTTCCCAAGTTGTTGAGAGATATTTGGTCCTGAAAAAATACCAAACCAAGTTTAGATATGTTTTTAAAATATGATATATCTTTAATACATCAAGAGAGGAGGTAATAAGAGGGATGAATATGAATGGAGAGAGGGTAGTTTGTCAATTTTCATGCATCATTTGGTAGGGGTCTGAATAGTATCAGGGATCTCTATATATGTTTTTGAAATACATATGAATAAATTAATTTGTTTTTATGATTCATGAACAATCTCAAACTCTATATAGGGGTGAGTACATGATATTGGTCAATATTTAATCTATTTTGATAGTCTTATGATGATAATTTATAATACAAGGGTTTGCAGCATAGTATGGATTATGCATAGTCAGTATAAGATTATCCAAAATGTATGTTGAGTATAATAAATAGGTGTGTATGCCTTATTCATTCTAAAAATGGAACTATAAATTGTCTTTGAATTGTGAATTTCATGTATTTGTTCATTCATTATTTTTTATAACTAAGAACATAGTCAAAAGGTCTTATCAATCAAAGGAAAATGTATTATTTAAATTTTCAAGGTTGTTCAAGAATATCACTAGAATTTAAATTAGTCTTAAATTTATGCTTTCAGCCTCAGAGGAAATTAGGGTTTTTTTAGATACTGAAAAACTCATAAAATGAAAATTAACCCTTCAATTTACATGATTTTTTTTGGAGAGATGAAGTGTGATTTTTTTAAGTGTTAATTTTTTTTTAGGTCTTTAATATCTTGACACAAAAATACATTTATGACTGATTTTTTGTAAACTTAAACAAGCTTGAAATAGGGCCAGAAAGAGAGTTTTCTTAGAGTTCTTGAAATTGCACACATAAAATGGTTTAAAGGTGATTTTTTTAGTTTTTATAACATAAAATATAAGTTTTAAATTCCTATTTATGATTTTAAATTATAATTTTTATTTTGAATATTTATAATGGTACAATATCAGGACTAAAGTCAAGACTACAAGTTCATTTTTTGTTCACTAACAAGCCATAGAAAGACCATGAATCCTGTGTGGTAGGTTATCTAACACCTAAATAAAATCAATAATCATATTTAATTTTTGATGATATAAATATTTTTAAAAGGATCCTTAAGGAGAGGGTGATAGGCCTAATGATCAAACCTAGAAGCATAATTTTAGAAGACTATTTTGTGTTTGTGGAAAAGAGTTAGAATTGAATAAGGAATGGATTAGTTAGTTGAGTCAGATTATATCTATAAAAATATTGAACATTATTAAAAATAAAAAAATTATAATTCTTGAGTATAACATTTTAAATAATGAGTTGATGGGTCTAGTTACAGAGGCCTAAAAATATTGTTTTTTAATTGTAAGAAAGAACCAAGATTAAAGAGGAAAATGCCAATTAAATTAAAGTAAATAACATCATGTAGAGACTAAAAAGTATAAATAATAAATAATAAGATATGTTAAGTTGATCATATCCATTCAATAAATCTAAAAATACTAAATGAGACCTAAAAGACCTAGTTGGGTAAACCTATAAGAGGTCTACTTACATCAGATGGTATTAGATCTTAGAAAAAGCTCTTGGGAAGTGTGAAAAAAAGATAATAAGGAAAAAATTTGAGGGTGATTTGAGAAAATATATGTTGAAATAGGTTCTTTAAACTCTAAGAGAGTGAAGGTTGGAAATCATATAGCCCATTGAGGCTTAAGAAGGTAAAGAGAAAGAGCACATTGAGGCTCAAGGAGAAACAATCCAAGGTGAAATAAAATTAGAATAGATCAAAGATGAAAATGACTTGTAGGTGTAAAAATATCAAAGAGAATATTTGGGTTAGTCACAAGGGGAAGAAGAGAATTAGAAATCAAATAGAAGGACCACAAATAAATAAAAACTAAATGAAGATAAGGAATGAATTGAGAGAATAAGAAGAAATTCAAAGTGAGATAGATCATTTGAAACATGTCTTAAAATGTTTAAGAAAATGCTTATAATAATGGAATAAATAAAAATAAGGGTTATTCATAAGAATGAATAAGGTGGTCAAGTGGCCAATCAAGTAAATTATAGAAACAAGAAAGAGGTAGAAAGAAATCAAAAATTGGAAGAGAATGATAAGGGTGCTATCAAAACAACCTAAAAAGGAAGTTAAAGAGGTAATTAAGCCTCAATGTTTTGAGTCTAATAATATGTTTAATTATGTAATTGTATATATTCATATGGATGAATAAAATTCCCAATTTGAGGCATCAAAATTTAAAATAAACGCATGAGACTAGTTATTTATGGACCATAAAATAACTAAGAGGATGAGAGAGATGAAGGTAGAAAATATCAAGACAAAGATTAAGTTCATGAGATAATTAAGGACACATAATTCAAAATTCATAATGATCATGAAACAATCAAACTAGATGAAGGACATGAACAAAGTTCTCTAAGACATTGTGAGAAGATTAAAAGTCAAGCAAAAGAGATAAAACAAATGGATAATTTTATATGCAAATAAGAATATGTGAAGTCATGAGTAAAATTATAATAGATTCCATGAATAAGTCATCTATATAACCATGAAAGAGGATAAATAAACAAATGTGGGCGGTCAATAATCCAAGAGAAGATATGACTAAAATAATAATTATATTAGTTAAAGAGCATTTTAGTGAGGAACAACTTCAAGTGAACCACAAAAAAAAGTGGAATATTTCATACCAAAATTAAGGAAAAAGGAACACTAAGGCATGGTATAACAAGCCATGGATTAAAATTAGTCACTACATCAATACAAAGCAAGGAGGCATTATGAAGTCAATCATGAAGAGCTGAGAGAGATGGAAACATTATCAAGACAAATTTATAAGGAGATTCAAGAGATAATAGAATATAATGAAAATGTCAATGATTAAAATATCCTTTAAAATATCATCGAGTCTCTTGAATGTAAGTTTATTTATGCTAAGGATGTTGTTTGTTCAAGTATGGAGATACTAGAACAATAAATACTTTGTTACCATATGAAGAAGCCAAGAGATGAAGTTGTAACTAGGACTAAAAAGATAATATTAGTTTCTCTTATTAGTGGATTAAACCAAAATAATCAATGACAAATAAAATTATAAACCTATGTACTAGGGTGAGAAAGGATAAAAAATAAATAAATATACTAATGGAAGACAAAAACACCATTTACCCTCATAAAGTGACTAATCAATGTGAGAGAAGGCTTGTGCTCGATATTATGAAAAATAGTTTTTTATAATGCCAATACTTTGTGGGCATCACCTCCCTTTGTCACTTGGAAATTATTTCTTGGATTGTGTGGACATTGAAGCTTTTTAGAAATAATTTGGAATTATTTATTTGCACCCAAAATCTTGGTTAAGAATAGTTATGACACTTGTATTTATAGGCTTTCAACTAACTTTAACCCATGTGTAGTTAGATTAGGGCTAAGGTTGGGATTCCAAACTCAATTATTGATGGCTTTAATTATGAATTCATAAAGGCATGTCTCAAAATTTATAATTTTTATGGAATTTATGTTGATATTTTTTAATTTTTGACTTTGAGGATGATGACATCATCATAACCTCATATTTATTGATAAGTAATTTTTATAAATTACATATTAGTTAATTAAACATGGATTTTTTAGTTAAGAATTTAATTTTATTTTCATTCTTAATTAACTTTATTTCATCTTTTGATCATTTCAAGAATGGGATTAAGTTCCCTACTTAAATTAGTCAAAAATATTAGTTTGCTTGGTCAAAAGTTGACTGGGGATAAATTCTTGAGAGGTTATCATTGTGTATAGGATAATACCAAAAATAAGGAATCCTTGATGCAATTTTGGGCACTTATGTCCAATGTGCAGATGAATTTGGAATGTTTATTGATTTTTAGGCTTGATTGTGCATTATTTTATAAAAATTGATCTGAATTTTGAAGTCTATTTAGTCACAGAAGTGTCCAATAAGGAGTGTCTACATTTTACCCATGTTTGAGTAGGATTTAAAAGATATAGGGACATTAATGTATTCTCAAATAATGAGAAAGTCATCATGTTGAAAATTTTTATGTTTTGAAAAGTGACATGTTGATGACCATAGGTTGTTACGAGATAATAGTCATAGGTCGATGCCCTAGAGGGTGGTTGATGAATCCTAAATTCAACCTTGAGGGAGTAGGTGGAAAATAGTGTCATCAAATAGGCACTTGAAATAGGAAAAAAACATGATATAATGGTCTAAATAAGGATTTTCCCTAATAAGGAGGTTTTAATCCTTGACTTTGTGATTGTTCCTAGTAGGATAGATGTGAGCGTGATACAATAAAGTTTACCTTAGTACGATAGTTATGATCAATGATCAGTTTAAATAATTTTCCCCATTAAGTAAAATTGGTAATGAGAGATGATGCAATGAATATATAACATAGATTAAAAATGAGTTGGCATAAGGGAATGGTATTAATTTGGGCTACCTGCTAGTGTGATCTAGTAATTTAACTTAAAGGAGGAGGTTAGTATAGAGTTAGTCTAAAAAATAATGAAAAATTAGCTCAGTAACAATCTAACATCTTATAGGCCTGATCATGGGGGGAGCATAATGAATAAACCAAATGGTAAATCAATAAAACATGGAAGGAAATGAGAAATATAAACATAAAAACACAAATTCCTTACCAAATTTTTGAGAAATCCAAATGGTAATTTAGTTAACTTACTTGATTTATGCATACAAATTCTTCTTCAATGATATATGGCTGACATCATATCCTATATGCACCATTGTTGAGTGTTTTTCTTGATTGATGGCTTGATTGATTCAATGGCTTGATGGCTTTGGATTAATTTTGGCATTATAACACTAGGCTCTTAGCTTCATGAATCTATTCTTGAATTATAACTCTACTTTGATTGAGCTCCCTAAATGAAGAGCTCTAAGATTGTTTTTATAGGCTTTCAAATCCCTTGGAATGGGTTAAATCTAGCCATGGTTGAGTGTATTAACCTTGTTTGAGTTTTGCATATTCTTAAGATATATTTTTAGATATTTTCCAAAAGTGACAACTCATAAAGGTAATGAGTGTGTTCGAGGATGTTCTAAGATGCTCTTGAATTTCCTTTTTAGTAATTAATTTTATTTATTTATTAGATCATGGGTGAACTCAATTAAGATTTGAAATTGATTTAACTTGCTAATTAATTTTGACTACGGTGTGAAAGTTAAATAACTATTTGTACTCATTTTGTCATTTATTTGGTTTTGATTAATTTAATGTGTGTATTTTTCTTGTTTAATTTATTTAATAGGATAAATTGATTTAATACAAGGTTATGAAGCCCAATTCAAGACTAATAGAAAATCTTAGGTGAAATGTTTGATGATTGGTAAGAATTGGTCTAATAGTTTGATGCAAAGCCATTAGTGGCCAATTTTACATGTTTATAATTTTCCCCTATTTGGGAAGATGTTGTAATATGTAATCATAATAACATATTTTCAAAGAATAAAATGGGTCTTTATGTTTACGAATGCAATGGTAATTATTGAACTGTAGTTTCCCCTTTGAAGGAGTGGTCAGCAAGTGGATTAGTAAAGGTTCCCTCAAAAGAAAGAAGCAAAATGAGGGGACCAAATAAATGAAGATGATGGGGTGATGACACAATGATTTTCAAAAATTTAGGTAAAATGATTGAGAAATGCAAGTGGGATGGTGTACAATGGTTTTCCCAAAGCTGATTAGAGTCATTGTACCTTGATAATGGTAACATGGTATGAGAACACAATGATTTACTCTATCAGGTCATGTAATCATTCAAAAGATCAAGTTACCATAGTTATTATAGATAAACAAGAAATTAAAATGGTGATAAAATAATTATTTTCCCTAATAGGTGATACAATCATTGAGAATGCATATGAGATAGTATATAGTGTTGATGTAGTATACCTTGATTTTAAAAAACATAATTGATGGTTGATGATTGATGATTTATAACTTTATACAGAGGATAAAGATGAATTAGGAAAACCTCCTAGTAGGGAGATGCTCATTTGAACTAACAAAGGTTGAAATTATTTCATTACTTAATTACTCTATTTGGGATATGATTGGGATATGATTGGGATTTTTTTTGATGTTAGTGTCTAGGAGATGGTGATGTTGAATTGATGTTGGAGACATCTCAAAGCTAATTTTTGTTTTATAATTTGATGGTAGGCCTCAAAATAGAACACCATGGGGGCTTGGCCAAAATATACATAATGACTAACTCCTGATATCTGATACTTAATGGAAAATAATTACACTAATGATATAAACCATGATGACAATGTAGACATTTGAATATGGATACATTTAAAATTAATGTGCAAGGAATCACCCAATGAACACACATAGACTAAATCAAGTCCATAGTGCTGAAAGCAAACAAATAGGGACACAAACATACAAAATAGACAAACAAAAATAAACAAGTGTTAGTCTCTATGTTAGTATAAACAACACGATGAACATTGCCCCTAGAAACTAGGTGACAACTAAACAAACAAATAATAGGGGGAATAAAATAAAAGGAAGGGGTTGGTTGAGCTATCTCCATATGTTCTAGACAAGTGGATGTTACCTACATAGTTACATGGATATGATGATCCAATGAAACTTTAGGCCAAATGTAATTCTCCTAGGAAATGGGAAGAAAATGATGATTGATAGAAAATATTACATATGTCATATAAGAATAGGATTGAACTCAAAAAATGGTGATAGTATAGGATAAATGACTAAAAATGATGGGGAAACTAAGGAACAAGTGATTTATTTGTGACTTAGTGAGGGTTCTTAGAATCCTTAAGGCAAATAAGTGGTCAATGTTTTTGGGTTTTCTAAATTATTTTCAAATGTTTTTGTATTTTTCAAATCATCTCAACTCAATCAAGAAATATTAGACACTAAAATTGTCTAATATGAAAAATGGTGATAACATTATAGCTTGAAATGATGATCCCAAAATGGCAAGAGCATGGCTAAAGTTGCTCACAAAATGGTGAGAGTGTGGCTAAAGGGGGACTGAGCTGACCTCAACATGAATCAAACATGACCCACATAGTCTAAAATTGTATTTATTTCATAGTAGTTCACCTCATATTGGAATAATCTGACTAGTGTAGCATCCAATTCAAATAAAATAGGCATAGTTGGTATGCTGGCATAATATGACACAAGAATGGCTAGGTGATATGTCAAGGCACAACAAATAAATGTTACCCCTAATTTTCCCATAAGTGGTTATAACTAGGATACAACTAAGATATCAATGGTACCAATTTACCCCAGTAGGTGATATAATTAGTATAAATACTGGTGAACACTAATTTTCCCTAAATGGTGATATAATTAGGCTCACATAAATAAACTTGATAAGAAGGTAATAAAAAATAAAGGAAACAAATACTATAACTTTTGTCATACTACTCCAAAATACTACCTCTATCTAAAATGTTGGAGATAACTACTGAAACTAATCTGATTTAGTATGCTAAAAACATGAAACCAATGGATAAACCAAGGTCAAATGGGCTATGTTGATAGGATTTAAAACATGTTTGGTCAAGTAGGAATGGAATGGTTGGACAATCTAGTTGGAATGTCAAAATGAGAGGATGGTAGATCTAATAATTTGATAATGTTATAAAAATAATATTGATAATATGGTACAACTTGAAATGGTCCTTATAGACAATACATCAAGTTACTCAATCATAGTATCACTTTAGGTGAATAATGTTCATCGACTCATCAAGTTCATTTTTGTCTAGTTTGGTGAGCCTATATCCTCTAGTGCCATATTTTGTAGTGATGATGAAAGGAACCACCTAGTTGGGTTTGAAATTTCCATTAAGCTTCTTTTTGGCTGTGTTATTTTTTGGTTCTCTTTTAGGAAAAAATCACCAAGTTTAAATGTTTTATGTTTTATGTTTTATGCACCAATTATATTGACCCTAAAGTCTATTCTAATAGGCATGTAGATTATTCATAATACCCATATGATTCTCATCAAGTAAATCTAGCTCTTTTAGGAGAGCTACTTGATAGTTGTTATCATCGAGAACATGCTTGAAAGATATGTGTAATGAAGGCAACTCAACCTCAATGGTAAGTATGGCTTTAGTGACATAAACAAGTGAGTATGGAGTGGCTCATGTGGGTTTGAAATGATTGGTAAAATATGGAAAAAGGGCATGGAATATCTCAAGGTGAAAATTACAATTGACATCATTGACAATATTTTTGAGAATATTGACAATGGTTTTATTTGATGCTTTGCCCTGACCATTACCTTGATGATAATATGCCATTGAAAAGTGTTGTGTGATATTGTATTTAGAACATCACTTTTTGACATCCTTGTTCTTAAATGATCCTCCATTATCATATATAATGTTATAAGGGATACTAAAATAGCAAATGAGATGGTTAAAGATGAATTTAGAAATTTAATTTCCAGTCACATAAGTGTGGGGTATAGATTCAACCCACTTAGTCAAATATTCGGTAGTAGTGAGAATGTGTTTATGGCCATCTAATGAGGTATGGTTTATCTTCAAAATGAGTTCAAGGGACTATGTAGAAAATGGCCATGGTTTTAATATTAGTTTTAAGGTCTTGGTCAATGCATGAATCAAATTAGAATGTCATTAACACTTGTCACATTTCTTGACATATTCAGCTACATCTATGTCCATTGTCAACCAATACTAACTAGTACATAAAATATTTTTGGATAGGAATGAACCACTAGTGTGGGATCCACATACTCCTTCATTAAATTTTTGTAATGCTAGTATAGATTCTACCAAAGGTAAATAATGAAGTAGAGTTCCATCAAAACTATAATGGTATAGGCTTAGGCTGAGTAGGGTGTAACATTGGGCATTTTAGAAGAAAACTTTAGTTTGATTTTCAGATAAGTTTGGTGGGAGGATTTTCTCATGTAAATAGGAATATAGGTCTATGTACTAATTATAGATGGGACCAAAAATATCACATATTATTGCAATGGTTGAAGGTTCATGAGCTGACACTATTAGATATTTTACAAGAAACTGATACTCACTAGCTATATTTGCATGATGAATCAATGATATAATGGTATTAATGGCCTATAATATTTTATTTCTCACTCTTGGTATATGATTAAATTGAATGTTACCAATTTGTTACTTGAGAGTGTCAACCATTGCCTTATATGGAACCAACTTGTCATCTTTAGTTTGGAAGTGGTTTATAACCTAATTCATGATTAACTAAGAATCACCATAAAATGTTAGATGACATATGTTCCATTATACCACCTATCAAATCCCTATAATGAGTAATTCATATTCGACCATGTTATTGGTATAAGGAAAGCTAATTTTGAAGGACTTAGGGATTAGATCCCCCTAAGGTGTTATGAATAAAAGGCCTACACCTAATCAATGTGTAGTGAATGATCCATCAAAATATATCTTCCAAGTTTAATCTTTAATAGGTGTTTCAGTGATGGTCATGATGGATTCATCAAGAAATTATAATGTTAGTGGATTTTTGTTTTCAAGAGGTGCTTTAGTAAAATGATCTATGAAAACTTGGCCCTTGATTGCTTTTTGGTTTACATACTTTATCTCAAACTCACTGAGTAGCATGATCCATTTGGCGATATAGCCTAACAAAGCTATTTTTGATAGTAGATACTTAAGCAAAACTAATTTATAAATAACCATGGTCTTATTGTTCAACATGTAGTGTCACAATTTTTGAGCTATAAAGACCATAATAAGACAAGCTTTTTTTATGGGTGTATAGTTGTGCTCATATGTAACAAGGGTAAAAATTAGATAGTACATGGAATGATCTTTTCCCTTGTCATCATTTTGAGATATAAGTTCCAACAAAGAATTATTAGTATCTAAAAGATATAACAAGAATGGATTCCCTAGTGTCAGAGGTAATAGAAATAGGGGATTCACCAGATAGTTCTTTATCTACTAAAAATCCTTTTGATATTCGTTATCCCAATGAAATGTGACACCTTTATTTATTAGATGTGTAAATAGATAAAACTTTTTTATTAATTGAGATATGAATTACTAGATGGAATATATCTTGCCCTGCAAACCACGGAGTTGCTTCAGATTGGTTAGTGGTAACATCTCTATTGTGGCTCTTACTTTAGTTGGATCAAATTCAATACCCCTATGAGACACAATGAATCCCAATAATTTTCTTGATGTAACTCTTAACATACACTTTTTAGGGTTAAACCTAACTTTGTATTCTTGTAGTCACTCAAATATCCTCCTCAATGCTACTAGATAGTTGGCCTTGGTTTTGGATTTGCCTAGTATGTCATCGATGTTGTCTTTGATAGTGTTATGGATCATATCATGAAATATGACTATCATATGTCTATGATAAGTGTCCCCACTATTATTAAGGCCAAATGGCATGACTTGATACTATATTTTTTCCCATGAAGTGGTGAACACTATTTTTTTCTAGTCTTTTAGTTCTATTCTGATTTGATTGTAACCTAAAAATGCATACATTAGTGAAAGCATCTCATAGTCCACTGTGGAGTTGACTATCATGTAAATGTTAGGAAATGGAAAGTCATCCTTAGGGCATGATTTACTAATGTCATAGAAATTAGTATAGATTTTGATTCCCTCTAGTTTCTTGTTGATAGGTAATACATTAGAAATCCATTTAGAATAGTCAATTGGTCTAATACATCCTGCTTCTAAGAGTTTCTCCAACTCTTTCTTCACTAATATAGTAATGAAAAGATGTATCTTGTGAATATTTAATTTTACTAGTTTGACATCAAGATTGACCACAAGATGGTGTAGAACTAGGTAGGGTCCAGACCTAGCATGTTATACTATGGCCATGCAAATATATCTACAAATTCCCTCAAAAGGGTTGTAAGGACTTCATGCTTCTTCTCAGTAAAGGATGCACCCAGCTTGATCCACTTTGGGTCATCTGGGGACCCAATGTTAAACTCTATTATATCTTTCACTATAAGAGTTGATCCATCATCAAGGATAGTTGGTAATGATTTAAACTAATTGGAAACATTAGAGTCCTTTTTTAGGATTGGTTCTTAGACATGATAAATCAAAATCTCCTAATGGGAGATTAGGCCATGTGATAAATATAGTTGTAAATTATTGTATGACTTGAGAAAAGGCTTCCTACCTTTCAAGATTTAATTTAGACCCATTATCATGTTTTTTATTAGGATCCTCTTGAATGATTTGATAAAAATCATGTTGCTCTTCAAGGCTAAACTCATATCCATAGTGAACTTCATCATTGTTAGTTTCTTACATGATTTTCTCAAAAGATATATGATCTTGAATAATAAATTCAAGCCCATAGACAATTTCATCATTGGTGGTCTCCTGGTATATACATGAAGAAGGTTAAACAACCCCATCTAGTGGCACTTGAAACAAGTTTTCACCACTAGACTAGCATTTATCTTAACTATTTCCATAGTCAAAAATTACCTCAAAGAGGTTTTAAATTTGAGACCTCAATGTTTTATTTATTTAATTTTGGCTAAGGGTGTTTATCCATTCTCCAAAATAGGCTTCAAGATCCAAATTGATTGAGAATCTTGATTTATGATGTCCTAATGGAACTTTGTCCTTAAGGCCTAGAAAATCACATAATGATTCATTATTTTGAAATTTATAAATTGGTATGTGTGATTTTTATTGGTCCCAATCTATTAGTTGGTTATAATTTAATGATAGGGGAGTGTCATGAATGATTAGGTGAAGGGTGTAAATGGTATGATTATCAAATAGGTTGGTATGGACTAAGTCATCAAAGAAGCTATGATCAGACTTTATTTCATTGTTAGCATCCTCATCACTAGTTGATGATGATGGAACATGAGTAAGGTATATGGGATCAGTCCCAAGTAGTTTAAATCTAAGTCTATAGGGTCCTTCATACTTGGTCATAGAAATAGGTTACAATGTTCGCTATAGATTTGGCCTAAAGCCCCTTCATAATATTGATTTTCCATGATGTGATTGGGAATGGGATACTTGGGGTTCTTGTAACAATAAATGAAATTATCATTATACAACCATGACTCATCTCCTTTGAGAGTGTCTTGTTCTAGGTAGGATGCTATTATGAAAATGACTAGTCTCAGAATATGAATGTGGCCTTTGCCCTTTCTTTTCTAGTGTGTACATGGCATAGCGTTAGGTCTTCAAAAAGCTTTTAGGTTTTGAGTAAGATTTGTGATATGAAAGGTATCATGAGTAAAGTACTCTCTTGGACCATTAGCTGAGTTGGTAAATTGATTGGATATTTTAAGAGGTGGAATACGACTAAGATAATCAGGGGTATTATGATCAATGTAGTTGTCATTTGGTAATTTGAGGAGTATTACCTTCCCTTGATATTTCTTATTATATGGATTCATGCTGAAATGGTAGTTGTAACTTTGGAACTCAACCTCTAGATGTTCACAATTCTCATACAGATGCAAATCTCTTAAAATGTTAACCTCCATCACTAAATAGGATAACTTGATACACTAGTGAAATGTTGATGGGATTGCATGAATATCATGTAGCTAAGGCCTACCCAGAATGATATTGTATGAAAAATATAGATCAAAAACATGGAAAAGGGTATCAAGAGTTAAGGGCCCAATGATAATTGTCAAGCTAATGGTGCCCTATGATTCATGCTCTTGATTATCATATACTTTGATGGTGATCATTTCTTCTTGGAGATCTATCATCGTGTACCCAAGAAGCATGATGAACTTGAAATATACTATGTTCAAACTTGATCCATTATCTATAAGGATAAATTTTACTTTATGTTGCATTATATATACTTTAATGTATAATGGATTGTTATGCAATGGGCCAAGAGGTGACATATCACTTTGCTTGAATGTGAATTATTGGGTTAGAGGTAGGTTCCCAACCAATGCTTGAAATTAGTAAAGGGATATGTCATTTGGAATAGTGTATTGTCTAAGGTAATCATTCAAGATTTTCTTTTGGATTGTTGACATGCATAATAAATCTAAAATAAATATTTTTGTTGGCATATTTTGCAATTGTTCCACTATATAAAATGTATTTTCTTGAATAATGTCAAATGGATTATTTTGAGGCTAAATAGTGAATTGGATGATGGGTGAAGTGGTAGATGGTTTGGGCTAGATATGGTAATTTTAGACCATCAAGTTTTTATTTCAAAATCAAGATTAGATACAAGACTATTATGCTAAGTGATGATGGTGAAGGGGGGCCAGATAAGATAATTCTTGATCATTGATACACTTGAGTGTGGTCATGGGAAAATGATTAGTTATCACCATAAGTTCCTAAAATGGGAATCCATACTTAATAATTCACTTGTGTGTGGTCCCTGGTCAAATAAGGGTTACCAAAATGATTGGATTGGTTTAGTATGACTAGCAATGGTATTGCCTAGTTGAAATCTAGTCTAGGATTGATGGAAATGATGTTAACTCTACCTCTCAAGATATGACCTACAACTAAGTTATAGTTATGTGTAATAACATGGTAGGTTTTTTGGTTGTGGCTACTATTCTAGCCTTGGTTCTATTATTTATTTTGGGTTTGTTGGTTCTATTGTTGGTTTCGTTGATTCTATCTTTGCTATTATTTTTGTTGCATACGCTGATTGTTATGTTAAAGAAATGGGTTCTGATAGATGCCAAGGTTCTATTTAGATGTGAAAGCTCCATTATCCAATGTGATCTTACCATTCTCTAACATATGTTGAATGACATGTCTAATTTACACATAATGTTGCAAATTCTAGATTTTTACCTTATGAAACTAATAGAATTATTCTAGTTTGTACTAGTCTAACATGTAAGTACCTTCATGATATTGCTCTTTTGGAATAGGGTATCTAATTAGGTTAGCTACTATAAGATTTTGAAATAATTCTTTGATGAGTTTCAAAATGTGGTAAAAACATGACAAGTAGGTGGGTTTCTCCTTAGAAGAGATGGGTTTTGTAAAGTCAAAGGTTGTGGTTATTGTATTTATTACATTATCTTGGGTTGTGTTTGTTGTGCATTCTATGGATGGTGAAGATATTTTTGGGTAAGAGTAAGATGCAAAAGTGACACTGGCTGAGTAGATGGTGTTTTCACCATTTTGACATGGAGTGACTCCGTTGATCCATTTTTGACAACATTCATATTATAGTTAAATTGTTTTGGCCTATAATTGTTATTAACTTATGCTAATTGTGATGCATACATTTGGACTTGATGTTAATACTGATTATTGGTCTTATTTTGGTTTTGGCCATTATTCTAATTGATTGAGTTTAGTTTTATGATTCCTATGTTAATAAGGACTCTTAAGATCACTAAACCTTTGTCGATGATCTCTTTGAATGTATGCACACATGAAAACTTTAGATAGTAGGATATTTCAATGTGTAGATTTTTGGTAAACATAGCTACTAGTTTCTTCTCTGGTAGACTATGGGTAAAGTAGCTTGCAAGAGCTCTCCATCACTATAGATAAATTGCAAATCTTTCACCTAGTTTTTTATTTCATTACATTACATTAACCAATGAAATATCATGCTCAAGATTGTATGAGAATTATTTCACAAACATATCTAATAGATCATCAAAGTTAGAAACTAAGTTATTTAGTAGTTTTAGAAACCATTCCAAGGCCTATCTACCTAAACTCCTTGGAAACAAAAATATAGATAGATGTCACTATACGCCACTAGCTGACATGCAACAAAGAACTCTGTCAGATGTGCTTTGGGATCAACTTTCCCCTTGTATTTATCAAACTTGAGTGGCTCATATCCTAGAGGGAATGGAATATATAATTACTCCATGTTAAAAATTTATGAACACACATCATGCAATTTTAACTTTTTAACTTGTTTCCCAAATTGGATGGTGGTAATTACATACTTCATTTATTTTAGTTCTTGCTCATGAAAACTTCAGGGAATATTGGCCTGGGTTAATGATCCAGGAATGTGCATGCACATATTAGGGTGTAATTTTTGAAATTGTACCTATGGTGGTGTGTCATTCTAGTTGGGGTTAGATATGTATGATTGATTTTATAGATATTGAGGCTAGGATGGAGGGATATAACCATAATATGCCTATTGTGGTTGAATGGGGACTTGTTATCAACTATTCAAACCTTGCTATTGAGTGGGAACTTGTGAGCTAAGACCTTATCTTTGAACCTGTGGTATATTTTGTACAAAAGGTAATTACTACCTAGAAGGTACTTTAGGAATATTGGAACCTCTTTGTTGCATAAAACCTATTGAGAAGTGGACTCATGTTGGGTATTTGGTACCTGTCACTAACCAATATGAATACATTATTGATTAGACATCAATTATTTTAGATTGGTATATTAGCCTAAAAGGGAAGAAGTATGTTCACTACTACCTAGTGAGGTAGAACATTGGTTGCCCACTTTTGATCTAGAAATGTGTTCAACCTCTATTGTGTTTAGATACTTGATTGTGTTTGTTGTTGTAGAATACTACTCATCACATTTTGGGGAGGATTAAGATTTGACACATTTTTTTGTAGTGTAGCACTACTTGTTGGTTGGCTACTTAATCATGTTGGTTGTGTGCTTGAAGAAGTAGTTGGTTGAGGATTAGAAGTAGTTGGTTGAGGTTGGGATGTAGAAGCTCCTACTCCCTAATTTTGAAAACCAATAACAATGTTAACTAAAAGCACATTTATTATTGATTGATTATTTGTGCACTAACACCACTTTGGTTTAAATTAGACATTTATTGTGCATTATCCCCTATGTTTTACTCAATATCATATGAATAATTCAAAGATATTTCCTCTATAATTAATGTATTGAACATGGTTTATACTGAAGTGTTTTGCATAAATGGGTCTAAACCCTGATTATCTTGACCTATCAACTCCATTAAAACTTTTGTTAGATGAGCTATATTAATAAAAGGTATATTTGACAAGGCCATATTAGTGAAGTTATGTGATAAATTGAGACATGTTTGGTATTATTGATGAATTTGATCAAAGTGGTCATCCATGAGACCTATTTTGAGGACAAGGGTTTTGATAAGATATTGGTACATTGACATTAGGACAATTTGAAGATAATTGTTCATGAGTTTGATTGTAAAACATGTAAGAAGGCGCTCTTTCTATATTTTGTAAGTGTTCATACCCTACCTCTATGTTTCTATTGGGATCATATGTTAATGATGTTATTATGTGATAATCTTATTTTTGAGTTCTTTCTACAGTTAATGGTATGCTAGATAAGTATTGGGTCGTTATTTATTAATCTTGCTTCATATATGGAGGTGTACTAACCAAATAGTTGGCCAAAGGATCTTGACTTAATCCCCATAATTGAATGTTTTGGGGTGGATAATAGTATATTTCCCAAATGACATTATCTTTAGTAGGGTTTTCCACAAAGTCCCCTTATGTGAAAGGATCCATGTCCTAAATTATACATAGTTTCACTACATGTATAGTGAGCCATGTTCAAATTAAATGACAAATATTTCACAACAAGAGAAGGGATTAGGGTTCTATAAAATCTAGAAAATCTATACATTTTGGAAAGATAAAGGGTTCAAATGTGATCTAGTTTGGTCAAAGGTGGAGATAAATCTCCAAAAAGTATATGCAAATACTTGATAAAAATAGTGTAGCATCAAATGACAAATGTTAAGTGTTTGATACATGTAAAGGTCATGTAAAATGATCTAAGAATATAAACTACAAAACAATAATGTTGAAATGTGTTCCAATTATGTCTAAGCTACTAAAGGGAAAATTTGTTAGGTCCTTTTTCTAATGTGGAGTCAAAATCTATTCTCAAACAGGATATGCAAGGACTAATGGACAAACAATTGAAAAATATTGACTTAAAAAGGATGATTGATTAATCTAAAAAACTTGGAACATTTTAACATAGACAAGGTACATGAATCTAGGCGTAAAATATGATATGATTGGTATAAGATGATAAACAAGAGATGTTTGAAGATAAATTGATTTGAAAAAAATAAAATCACAAAACTATATAATTTTATGAATTTGAGTGACGAATTAACCTAAGTTACATAATCCAAAAGAGGAAGATCTGGATATCAACCCCATGATTTGAGGTCTAAACTAAAATCAACCAATATTTGTATTTGAAATTTTAATATTTAATAGAGGATTTAACTAAAGATAAACTATGAATTTGATGACAAAGAACTAGAAATATTTGAAAAATGTGGCCATGCTAATCCAAGATTTAACAAGGCTCAAGTGATTGGTTGTGAAAAAATGATAATGAAGATGCAAGATGAAATAAGACAAGTCTTTTGAAAAAAAATGGGTAGCCTAACAGTGTTAGCACTCCTAAAAGATGATGTTATAAATGGTTTATGTTTCAAGAATTTAAAGGCACAAGATTTTGAAATGATTTGGGCAGTGTAATGGTGCCCTCCTCAATCAAGTGTTACTCCCTATGTTTTAACACAAAAAAAAGAGAAAATGTTTGCTAAGTTAAATAAAATTATTATATATATGGCATAACACCTCCTCAAATAGTGGAGTGATGTGGACTCATGACTCATCAAATGACATGGTTTGAATAATACAATTTTTAGTCTAAAATTCCAAGCAAAAATTACCAAAATATACTAATTATAATCATCCAAATCCTAACATGGGTATGGTAATATGGAGTTAACCAAACTAATTATTTTTCAAATGTTTTAAATAAATCAATTACATAGGAATTTTAAATATAATGTGACAAAATAAGCTCACATAATTTGGGTCCATGTCATATAGCTTGTTATAAAAAGGTCTTGCCCTTTTTACAACCACTACATATGTTGCTTGCTCAGTGTAGTGTGACATCTAACATGCTCAAATGTCCCAGGCTTAGCCCCAATGATAAGAGAATGTTTAACCACTCAAACCTCTAATCTTAGTGGGTTGATCCCAATTTATATACCCCACCTCATGGAGAGGGGTTGAAGATGATGATGGGAGATGAAAACCAATACCAAAGCTTCCCTAAAGAACTTGTGGGTGGTAATGAAGTCTCCCTCACATGCTAAGATGCAATGAAAGTAAAATACCAAGTAAAAAAGATGTAAAGGTTATTTATCGATCACCCAATCTATGTGGGTCTTGGGGAGAGACTTGACAACTTATCTTTTATGCCTTTGGACTAACGCACTTTGCAATAAAATTAGCACTTTTGATCCCAAAAGTTCCCTAAAGGGGAATGATGGGAGAGCATATATGTACAACTCCTTATTTTATCAAACAAATATAATACAGGGAAATAATGATAAAAAATTTTGAAAAGAAAAGAAAACTTGAAGTGTGTTCAATTTTAAAGCACTAAATGAAATGTTTGGTGATGTTCTTTATCCCCTTGGCTTTAAGTTCTGAATGTTGAAAGAACAAACAAAATATTTAACACAAAGATGCAAAAATTTATTTTTAAACCCAAAGGGAAATAACTAATTCATTTTAAAACATCCAAAAATAATTTTTAAATAAATAATTAACCTTGTTTTGAGGATTTTTAAAATGGGCCCTGTAAGAAAAAGGTCAACAGTTTGTTTAGCCTTGAAGCTTATTTATCAAATGAGACAAGCAACTTTCAAGGGTAAAATTTGTCAACCTAAAGGAAAAACCTCAAGAAAGAAAATGTGTTAGGTTAGGAAAAGGATTTAAAATATCTAAATAATAATATAAATAAATATCAAATAAACAAAAAAAAAACTAAACCTATAAAACATGCAAACAATTTAGAAGGTTAAATCAACTAAAACCAAACACATAAAACATAAAAACCTACAATTAGTATTTTAACCATAACTTTTAAAATATAAATTAATTTTTAATGAAATTTATAAAAGATGCTAATAACTCCAAGTATCAATTATATGAAAAAAATTAGGTCAAAATAGTAAATTAAAAAAGTTATTAGCTCTGTACTAACCATTTTTACCAAAAAATTATAAAATAAAAAGTGACTGTCACTAAAAGAGTCATAACTTCTAAACTAAAAATCAACTTTTAATAAAATTTTGAGAGAATTAGGATGAAAAAATTAATTAGAAAATAGTAAACTAATTAAAAATAATATCTATTTTAATATTCATTTTTGATCAAATATGTGGGGTGCATAATCGTGTCCCACCAAGCATGACATTTGTGATCTAAGAATTTAACTCAAAGGAGGAGGTTAGTATAAATTTAGTCTAAAAAATAATGAGAAATGACTCACTAAAAATATAAAATCCTTTATGCCTGATCATGGGGGGATCATAATGAATAAACCAAATGAGAACTCAACAAAACATGTAAGGAAATGAGAAATATAAACATAAAAACACAAATTCCTTACCAAATCCTTGATAGCTCCAAATGGTAATTTAGTTGGATTTATCAATTTATGCAAATGAAGTCTTCATAAATCAAATATATCTAACATCATATCCTCTATGCACCATTATTAAATGTTTGGTTTGATTGATGGCTTGATAGCTTGATTGATTCAATGGTTTGATGGCTTTGACTCAATTTTGGCATTATAACACTAGGTTTTTAGCTTAATCAATCTATTCCTTCATTATAAATATACTTTGATTGAAATACCTAAATTAAGAGATATATTTTTGATTTTATAGGCTTTCAAATCCATTGGAATGGGTTAAATCTGGCCGTGGTTGAGTTTATTAACCTTGGTTGAGTTTGACATATTCATGGGATATTATTTTAGATATTTTTCAAAAGTGACAATTCACAAAGGTAATGATTCTGTTCTAGGATGTTCTAAGATTCTCTAGAATTTCATTTTTAGTAATTTATTTAATTTATATATTACATCATGGGTGAACTCAATTAGGATTTGAAATTAATTTAACTTGCTAATTGATTTTGATTAGGGTGTGAAAGTTTATTATTTCTTTTTATGCATTTGGTCATTTGTTTGATTTTGATTAATTCAATGTGTGAATTTGCCTTGTTTAATTGATTTAATGCAAGTTTATGAAGCCAAATTTGAGACTAATAAAAGTTATTAGGTTAAATATTTGATGATTGGTAACAATTAGTCTAGTAGTCTGATGTAAAGCCATTGGTGGCCAATTTTACATTTCTACAACTAGTACATAGATTCACATCCTATCTATTAATAATTAATATTAATTAGTGAGTGGGTTAATATGTGTTTGGGTGTTGTTTGGGTAGGCATGTTCTGAACAAGATGAAATATCATTGGCACCATTTAATTGATAGATCATTTGGCCTGATTTTTATTTTAGCATGTGACATCATGCATCATAGTTAAAAACAAACAATAATAATAATGTTTGCCCTATGCATGAAAAAACTTAATTTAAATTAAAATATAATCAAATTAGGTGTAATATATTATAAACTAAATCCTAATTTTAAATATAATGTGATAAACTAAGTGTAGGGGTGAATACAAATACTCACAACTCAAGTACAAGATATAAAACATCAAGACTTAAGTGTAAACATAATGTAAATAATATATCACAACTTAGGGGAAGGGAAGCACAATAAAAAAATCTAAATTAAAAAAATAAATAACTAAATCCTAAATAGTAAGAAAGACTCTCATGTTTAAACTAATTGTCCTTAGACACATAACACTAAAAAATGGACAAATATAAATCACCCAACTAAAGGGAAATAAAACACAACCTACGACATAACATATTAAAAAAATTAGTCTAAGGAAAAAATCAAATAAAAAAATAGAATATAGAAAATCAATGAACTAAAACTATTGTCATAAGTGTTATGCTTGGCAAAAGGTTGTCCCTAGACAATAGGGAATAATTGCATAGGTGTGATAGAATAGGAACAGAAAGTGGGAATAGAATAAGTAAGGGGTAGCCAAGATGACTCCAAATGCCCTAGGAAATTAGATGTTTCCTACATATTCCCATGGGCATGAGTTCCAACATGGATGTTAGACTGAATGTATTTCTTTTAGGAATTAGAAAGAGAAGAAAAAATTAATGATAAGTAAAAGAGATTGATTGCAGCCAAAAATAGGATTATGATTATAAAATGGTGAGAGTATGAAATAAAAAATGGTTGAAAATCATGATTTTGGGAATGGTAAGCATGAGAACTCATGAAACCATGAGAGTGTAGTTGAAGCTAAAACCATATTGAAAGATAAAATGTGAGTGTTAAATGAAAAAATGTTGATAATTCATAACGTTCACTATGTCTAAGGCTTTGAACAAGAATAAGAACATAAAATGATGAGATCATAAGATATTATGACTCATAAAATGGTGAGACCATTTGGAGATAGACCTATAATAAGGAATGATCAATGAAACTAGTGAATGAACTCAATCATTGAGACTAGTTGAGCTGACCTAGGATGCCCCATAAATCTAATCACTACCTACATAGTTTGTGTAGACCTCATGTTGATGTGTTACTTCCAGAAATGGGAGGTTACATAATCAAGAAATGGAACAAGAAAATTGAAATGATCATGATGTGACCCATGGTGAAAGGGTTAGTTATATTTTCTAACTAAGACATGCACATCCTAAGTAACATGGATACATCTAAATGACCTAATTTTTTAGGCTAATTTAGGATTTTGTGGCATGTTTACATGTTTTTGGGTTTTTTTAATATCTAAACTCAATGGACGATTATGAGATACATAAAAAATTAACTTATAAAATAGTGAGAGCATGGCTTAAGATTGCTCATAAAATAATGATATCATGGCTTAAGATTTCTCATAAAATGATGAGAAAATGGAAAAATGGTGGCTAAACTAACCTCAAAAAGCATTGAGCACTACCTACATAGTCCAAATGAACCTCAAACCACTAAAGTTAACCCTAAAATGAGTAATTTGACTAAGTATTAGAAATATTTTGAATAGGAAAATGACACAGGTGTAATGGTATGGCAAGGTATAATGGTACAAAACTAGAAAAGTGAAGGCTGAAATTTCCATGCTCACCATCATAATGATTACATAGATGATAGAATTAAAAAAAACATTGTATATCCATAATTATAAATCACCGATTGAAAAAAAATCTGAAGCCAATCACTAATGTTATTTTAAGTACCAATAAATTGTAACCAAGCTCAAAAGAGGGATACGAGACTAGATCTTGAGGAAATTAGGAAAGTCATGGTGGGAAAGGTAGATGGTATAGTATACTATTAAAGGGATATCCATAAAAAAATATCAAATAATCCTCATATAAAATAACTTAGGTCACTCAAGTAAAAAATCACTTGAAGCGAATTATGTTCATTAGTTGGTATGATATTGTGCGAATGGGTCTTGTTCTTTCCATAAATAAGAAGGTGTTTTTTTGACATATTACATGAGTCACTCATGTTCCTTCCCTATGTTAGGGGATGCATATGTGGGATAAAAATTTGTCTCATATAATATGTTATCACCATAAGGCTCATAGTCAAATGGGTCATTTGTAACAATGTTTTCATTATCTAGATTATACATATCTCCACTAGATGTATATCGAGGCATGGTTAAATTAGTTTTACTTACCTTTAAGAAGGGTTTGGTCTAATGTTTCAAACCTTTGAGCTTGGATTAAAATGATCTTTCTTTAAAAACTAGCAATAGGAACTTGGTCAAAACTTATCACTAAAACACATTAGGTCTTTTAGACAAACTATTGAAAAAGTAAAAACTTGTATTTATATATAGAAAAGGTATAAGCAAACTCAAATTTTAGAATAAAAAATTGAATTTGGTGTTGGCACATGAAATTTGAACTACACATTAAAAAAGTAGGTCTAGGTCTAAATACATGAAATTTTAAAACCAAATAGTGAAAAAACTAAGGTCTAAGCAAATGAAATTGGTCTTGGCACATGAAAATTTAACTAAGTATTGGAAACAAATTTGGTCTAAGCATATGAAATCAGTCTTAACACATGAAATATTGACTAGGTCTTCAAAAAAAAAATTGGTCTAGGCACATGAAATCAGCCTAGGCATATGAAATTATAATTAGGTCTTGGAAACAAACTTGGTCTAGGCATATGAATATGGTAAACAAACTAGGCACATGAAAATGATCTTGGAAACTAGGTCTTGGAAAAAAACTTAGTTTAGGCACATCAAAAATTGGTCTTGCCACATGAATTTGGAACTACTCTTAGGTCTAAGGAACCTAATTTGAAACAAAAGGCACAATTAATTTTAGTAGAATTTGGGAACATGACAAAATGTAGTCTCTGGGATAAAAGAGAACTCAAATTTATAAAATTGATGGGATGAAATTATTATAGGAAAAGGTGCTTAAAAAAAATAAAATTTGACCCAATTTGCATAATCTAAACATAAAAAGGTGTAAAAATCAAGCCCAAGTTGTAGGAAAGCCTCAAGTGTTAACCAATCATCTTTAAATCTGAACTTTGAAATATGGGTTTTAAACTTTGGTTTTCAAGACTTGGATACTCAAATGAGAAATGGTTTAGACTAAAATTCGAAGCATAATGATATATTTTATAATTTAAGGCACCAATGTTTTCTTCAAGTCTTTCCTCTAAGGCAAATGGTATCATTAAATTTGGGTAACATAACACTTCTTAATATGAATGGTGTACATGTTTATTTTCATGAATGTTTTTTGGACTTAATTACATAAGATAAGACGAACACAATCATATGTTCCTATATAAATAATTGACACAAGGTTTTCATAGTATCCAGCAAAATTATACCAACATACCAGTTCTTGAGAGGAATTAATTTTTTAATCTAATAAATAAAGAGTGCATTAAGGTAGAGTGATTATGCCCCCTTTGTATCTCAATAACTAGTATGTGGCATGTAACTTAAAGTAAAAAATAAAATTGGCATTGGTAGGATAATCCATCGAAACTAGCGTCAATTATTCTAAAAAATTTTAATTGGCTTTTCTAGATGGTCTATAAGTACCTTAAAACACTTGGGTGCAATAAATATTCATCACTTGGATGAAAATAAATCTAATATATGAAAGGGTCTAGTCCTTTTCAGAACCACTCTATCCATCAATTTATCAATAGAGTACAATGTCTATATTTCCACATGCTTTGGGGATCCTTTCAACTTGCCAAGCTAATTGTTCAACTACTCTCCAATTGAAAGACACTCCCACTTTCTATACCCCATTGATTAAGTGGGGTTGGTATGATGTTGGAAGATGAAACCCTAGGTCAACACACCCCTAAATAACTTCTGAGGAGTTTATGAAATCCTCTCTAATCCAATAAAAAATAAAAGAATAAATTGGTCTTTTTTGAGTCATCCAAGTCTCAAGAAATAAGGAAAGAGCATAAATGACATTTTTTTGAGATATGATGAAAATAAGCTTATTCATGTTTTTGTGTCACCCTAAATAAGGGAGACCATATGCATGAATTCACTTAAAATTTTATAAAAAGGTAAAATGTGTAATTAAAAGTGAGAAAATCATTTTTTTTTAACATTAAAATTGAAATGTGTGAATGCTTTGTAAAATACCTAGAAATGAAAAACAATAAATTTGCTAATATTTTAAACACTGAATATAAGTGTGATAATGTTTATAAAACACCAAATTTTAAATGTGATGGAGTGATTTTGGGATGTAATATTGTTTCTCCGCACTTGAGAAAACTTGCAAACACATGTTATAAACTTGATTAGGCTAAGATAGTGAAGGCAACTTGTAAATTTAGCTTAAGATCCATAAAAATCTTGCTCTTTAGAATGATTTTGTAGTTACATAGTAAAGTTAAAATATTAAATTTTTGGTTAATTAAAATTAATAAATATTAGAAAACTCAAGAACTTATAGCATGCAATTTTATAGTTTTTAGATTATTTCATTGTTAGTGTTGAT
This sequence comes from Torreya grandis, assembly GCA_037957365.1. Lineage (NCBI taxonomy): Eukaryota > Viridiplantae > Streptophyta > Pinopsida > Cupressales > Taxaceae > Torreya > Torreya grandis. The sequence continues at coordinate 81,992 of JARHVA010002924.1, read as the reverse complement.
GATTTTGCGTCCCTTCTCTCTGATTTCACAACTAATTCCTACAATTTCACAACTCAAATAGATAATTTCATAGTTTTTATATCGATTCAAAGCTAAATATAATGATTTCGAAACTATCTCAAACATTTGTGGAAATAAAAATAAAATATAATGATTTCATAAATTTTAAACAATTTTCCAACTATAAATCAAAATTTTGTGGTTTAGTTTGTTGATTTCATCATTAGTTGGGATGATTTCACAACTTTTATTTCTAATTTTTTTATTATTAGAAAAATTTCAAGAGAAAAACATGTAATATAATAATATTATTACATGATTCTTATGAATTATTTCGAATTTAGGTGCTCCTAATTCATGATTATGCGGAAAACAAAGAAAATAATGAAAAATGGTAAAATAAACTCACTATTTACACTGACATTTTCACAAAATAGAGTCATGAATTTGTTATTACATATAGAAAAAAATGAGATAGAGATAAATTTTCACTTTTGTGGGATGATTTCACACTTTTTAATAAAAAATTGATTATTTTTGCTTCTGGATTTGTTGATATGTAGTGGATGAATTCACACTTTTTGGGAAGAATTTCATTGTTATTACTTCCAGATTCACTATTATGTAGTGGATGAATTCAAACTTATGTATTCAATCACAAAACATGGAAATTTTAAATAAAAAGTCTAAAAACAAGGTCTTCAATGAGATTTTATTGATTTTTAAGGGTCCCAAGATACTTTTAAGATGAATATGAGGTGCATATCACATTGGGCATGCTAATATGTAATGTAGGATTATAAATACAATAATAGTTTATTTTGCTAGTGGATTGAACCAAAGAAATCATTGAAAACTATCATTATAAGCCTAATTTCTAGGGTGAGCAAGGATAACAAAAAAAATAATACTACTAATGGAATATTCAAAACCCATTTACCTTCCTATAGTGACTATATCTTGCAATCGACATAAGAGAACACTTGTGTTTAATATTGTAAACAAATGGTCATTGATGATGCCAATGCTTTGTGGGTATCACCTCCCGTTATTAATTATCTCTTGTCTTGTGTTGGCAATGAAACTTTCTAAAAATAAATTGACATTATTTGTTTGCACACAAAAGGTTGGTTAAGAATGCTCACAACACTTGTATTTATAGGTCTTCAACTAACTCTAGCCCATGTGTTGTTAGGCTATGGTTAAGGTTTTGATCACAAATACATTTAATTATGGATTTAATTATGTATTTATGGAGGCATGGCTCAAAATTTATGATTTTTATGGCTTTTATGTTGATATTTTGTAATTCTTGACTTTAAATATGATGACATCATCATGACCTCATATTTGTTGATAATTACTTTTCATAAATTACATATTCATTAATAAAATATGTAATTTTCATTTAATCATTTAATTTTATTTGATTTTTAATTAATTATGCTTAGTGTTTTCACAATTTTAATAATTGGGTTAATTGCCTCGCTTAATTAGTCAAAAGTGTTGGTTTGCTTGGTTACAATATAAGTGGGGATAAATTAATGAGATATTATTATTGTGTATAGGTTAAAAACCCAAATATGGATGATTTTATATAATTATGAGCACTTATGTCCAATGTGTGGATAAATGTGGGATGTTCAGTGATTTATAGGCTTAACTATGCATTGTTTACTAGAAATTGGTGTGAACTTTGTTTAGATAAATAAGTAGCCCAAAATGATTTTATATAGAAGTAAAATAGTTAATTATATAAAAAAATAAATTAGTAACATAATAAAAATCCTCATGAATAAGATAATTTGGAGAAGAAGATAATTTTGGTGAAGGATAACATCAGTCCAAGAATAAGTCAAGGAAATAAATTTAGAGCAGAAATGGAAGATCAAAAATAATTATGCTACAAGGAGAATGAACTAAAAAAAATAAGCCACAATAAGATAAATATATAAGGAAAGGGAAACGTAATTTTATTCATTATTTTAAAATCATATTTTATATGTTGTCATGGTTTTATTCATTATGGAAAACCCCTGAAGACTACATTTCCAAAATAATATATCAACATGGAGTATATGAGTATGCCTTAACATGGCTAAGAGGAAAAAAATTTAAACAAAGAGAATAAATTATGCTTGAGATTAGAAATTTCAGAGTATATTTTGATAAAAGGTAAATAAAGATAGTAGTAATGGAAGATAGAGAAGACATTGCTACTCAGAAGAATGAATATCATGAAGATTAAAGGTGAGATGCAAAGACAACAAATTAGACAAATAAAGATGAAATAAAATAAAAGGATCATCAATAAATTAATAAATAAATTTAATGGTAGAAGAATATAACTAAATAAATAAGTATAAAAGGGAGACAAGAGGATTAAAAGAATTGGAAGACAAGGAAGAAGCTCCATTTGAGCTGGAGCTCAGATTTTCCCACTTGGGGAGTTTAATACATGAGAATTAACTTAATATATCTATTAATTTTAGGGTTTCCGTATGTATAAGGTCTTTTTGGACCATTTATAAGGTTTTTCATAATGTATAATTCAAATTTGTCTTGTTCTTCAGTTTCCAACCAAAATGGAAATTTTAAAATTTGAATGTTTTATAACCTTTTAAGAGTGTTTTCTTATTTACCAAGGTATTTTAAGAGGATTATCCAACTTTTATGGATCATATGGGCTCTAAATATATCTAATAATTTTTTTAATTTATCAATTCCCATTAAACCTATCAAATTCTGCAATTAAGAGATATTTAACGTAGGAAAGAAGCCAAATTTAGCATGCTAGATAAATTCCCATGTTATTAAATATATTTGGTCTTTAAACAATACCAAACAAATTTTATATATGTTTTTACAAGAGGATATATATTGAATACATCAATATAGGATCTAATAAGATTGATGAAGATGAATAGTGAGTGTAGTCTATAGGTTTCATGTATGCATTGGTAAGGGTCTGAATAGTAGCAAGGATTTGTATATATGTTTTTGAAATAAAAATTAAAAAAGTAAATTTTTGTTATGATTAATGATGAATATTATAATGTATAAATTTTTAATTAAATTATATTTTTCATTCTTTAATCTTTTTTAATAGTCTTATTAAGATTATTTATGTTATAGAGGTCTACAACATTGTATATATTATGCATAATCAATATAAGAATATATCAAATGGATTTTGATTATAAAAAAATAGATTTTTATGTCATATTAATTATAAATTAAAACTATAAATATTATTTTTAATGACTAATTTATTTTAGTTGTTCATTAGTGTTTGTTATAACCAAGAACATAGTAAAAAAGTCTTATATGTCAAAGGAAATATGTCTTCTTTCAAATTTCAATATTTTTTAAGCCTAAATATTGATTTTTAAGGTAGGAAAGAGTTATATATGGGATAAATATGAAAAATTAACTAAAAAATATCCTTATAATTTTAATTATTATTAAATTTATGCTCTCATCCTACATAGAAAACTAGGGTTTTATGGGATACTAAAAACCTCAAAAAATGAAAAATAACCCTTAAATTTACATGAATTTTTTTGTATAGATGAGGGGTGATGTTTTTTAATTTTTTTGAGTGGTTTAAATTATTTGAGATCCTTATCTAATAATATATTCATGATTACATTTTTATGTAGATCTAAACAGACATAAAACAAGGATAGAAAGAGTGTTTCCTCAATTTCCTTAAAATTACACACAAAAGGGTTCAAATGTGGTTGTTTTAATTTTTATAAAATATAATATAGGGTTTAAATTCCTCTTTATTATTTTCAAGTTTGATTTGTAGTTAAAATTTATATAATATTAAAAGATCAAGCTTAAAGTCAAGACTTGATGCAATGGCATTAAACAAACGTATGAAAAATATGTGTTTTTAATTTAGGAATGTCATGTTAGTGAAAGTGTGTGTAAGAAGTATTAAAAATTATAGGTGTTATAAAAGTATATTTTCATACATATTTTAATAATGTGGAATAAAACCCAAGAACATTAAATGTGGATCCTTTATAGGAAGTTACCTAGCAAGTAGTTAGTTACAAGAAGTAGTTTCTTATTTTACAACAAATTTTGGATTGATATAGGTGAGTCCCATAGTTTAGAATGTAAGTAGAGGAAAATAAATTCAATTTTTTAAAATTGGGAAGATATGTATGAAAGGAAACAAAGTTGATGCAAATATATGTACTCTATCTTGATGTATTAAGAAAGCAATGATGGATTAAAACATGTATTAGTATATATTATATGTGATTTTGTATTGTATTTTTTTCATATATGAATTTTATATGAGAAAGGGTATTTATATATTCAATAGGATTAAGTTATTATGAATATTTCAATAAATATTGTTGTTACAGAAATACAATGTTTTGGCAGTACTGTAACTAACAATCCTTGTATATATTCATTATAGACCAAATACTATTAATATGGAAACCATCTGACACAAGAAATTGTATGATAAGAGTTTTTTTTAAGATAAAATATAATCAAGTAGGTTATTTTCCATGCATTTAAATTGTGGTTGTTTCTTAATAAAAAGAAGGATTCAAAACTATAGACTGTGAGCATACTGTTTAGGTAGACAATTAAGAAAGTTACTTTGGAAGTTTAGTTATCAGGAGATAGGGAGTGTATGATGGTTGAATAATAATATGGAGAGATAATGTGGTGAGAGAAGGATTGAGTGAAATTTAAAAATAACCCTAGACAAACTTAAGTAGCTTCAAAGCCTTGTTGTGTTCATAAACTATCAGACTGAGTTATTTGAGATTGGGAATGTGATAAGAGTTTATGGTAGCATGAAAACCCATATAGAAAGTTGATAGAAAGGAAAGGAACCGTTGGATGAGTCTTGTAAGCTTCAGGTGAGTTCTTGAAGTCAAAACCCTTGTATTGGTTGATCACTATCCAAGCCAAGTTATGGCATACTCTGAAGATCATGTCTTGAATGTGGATAATGGATAAGGTAAAAAATGTATGATAAAGATTTATTTTGAGACTCCTCATATATAATGGGTAGTTTTGAGGGTATATATGATTGATAAGTGTGTTTTTTTTGCAATATTTAAATTTTATTAATGTTCCTTTGGCTATTTTGATATGCTTTGGCAAAAAAAAATTAGTAAACATGTAGATAATATTAACATTCACATAATTAGAAACAAGTTACCATAATAGTGATAATAGATATCTTAGAGGAAATCATAAATTTGATAAACCTATTGAGATTATTTAAGATTAATAATATGTGTTTTAAAGTGGATAAAGCCTTTACTTGATGGTTACATGTGTTGAATATAGTTTTCATTTACCCAATTTGCACAACATTCTATATTACTTGTAAGGAATAATCATGAACTATAAGCATATGTTTTTCATTAAAAAATCATGCTTAAATGAAATTTGATACTCAATTTTGTGAAAAGTATTTGTATGATTCCATAGGAACTGAAGGGAGATGATTTGAACTGTTGTTAACATATGTCAACTCAAAGTTAGGGGTGGAGTCCTAACTAAGATTGACGATCTAATACTTTGTAACCACATGCATGGTCGAGTAAGAGTGTGATAAAAATGTTAAACATAGGCTATTTATTTTAGAATTCTTAACTATTACGGTAGTTACCACAAGAAGAGGTGATTGATATTAAAGGAGAGAATATAGAAGTTAAAATATGGGTCAAGGAGTCCATAGAAACTGAAAGGAGTATGTTAAGATTTGATTTGATATTACATATATGTTGGTAGGGAAGAGAATGAAAATAAAGGGTTTATATTTAACATTCATATTAGTACAAAAGAGACAAGAATACAGATTACAAGATAGAGATAGAAGGAAAAGGTCACCAAGCCAACTGGTAAAGTTGATGGAGAAGTGCTATGAGAAAATAGAATCCTATATAAGAAGATAAACAAGAGATTTTACATGAGAGTAAGGAAAGAAAGTGTGGTTTATGAATAATTACAATGATGTTTCACATAATTTTTGTATTATAGCCTAACAATTTCATTATATAGTAGAGCAAGGATAACAACAAGCATGACAAGGAATTTGTTAATTTTTTTACATTTTATGATTTGATATGATGTGTTGAATTGTGAATGAAGGTAGATATCATGGTAGAGATCCCTGAGCAAAGTGTGGCTTATTTATTAAGAGAACTATTGATAAATCTCTAAGAGGAGTTCATAAGTTATCTTGAGGAGAGAGAAGATTCCTAGTGAAAGGACAAAAGAGTGAATGACCCAGGTCAAGTCAAGGTGAATGAGAAAGACGCAGTAAAAGGTCAAGATGTGGCAAGTGAATGAAGGCTTATGAAGAAGAGGTATAAGTCTAAATGAGGCTAAAGAGTTATTAGAACTCTTTAGGAATATGAGGAAAGAGAGAGGTAAGAAGGTAAAATAGGGCAAGAGTGATGTAAGCTACCATAAGAAATGGTGAAAGATGACACAAAGAAGAGAGATAGAGAGATATGGTTGAAATGAGGTAGATGATGGATATATTGTTGGTCATGATAGAGTAGGTGAGATAAATTTGAATTCCATACTATGGAAGGGTGATGAGTAAGAAGCCACTCAAGTGACCAATCAAACTATTGGTGAATAAAATAGGGATACAAGCAAAGAGAGAGGAGAGAAGGAAGAAAAAATTTCTTTGCAAGCAACTTAGGAGAAAGATGATGAGGTATAGAATGAGAGAGAACCATAGTGAGATGGATGAACAACATATTAAAGAGGAGATAATGAATTTTAGTAAGTAAAAGGAATGTATTTGCATCCAATTAGGTGATAGATAAGAAAAATAAGAGAGAGATCAATTTTGAGAGCCTCATTGAAGGCTTGGAAAATGAAATACAATTTATGGATAAAGGTATGGAATTCAATTACATGTTTTTATATGATAGAAGTGAGTAATTAGAGGTAGAATTGGTAGCCTTGGAGATAGAGTTAAACTATGAAGTGATAGAAAATTATGAGATGGTATATGTTGCAGTAGTTGAGGAGTTTGTGAAGGAAGATAAAGAGCAAAAAAAGGAGCAATGTTGGTAGCAGTACAGTAGAATGGAACAACTAGGTATGAAGTTATCATTATTTATGTTACAAGAAGGAAGATTATGATAGAATATTATGAAAGTAAAATAGTTATATTAATATATTTCAGCATCTGCATCCCACATGATAGAGGAAAAGAGGAAAGATTAAGTGCACATGAAGTGAAAATTGATGAAGGTGAGTGGTGGAATCAAGAAGGTAGACTTGTCTATCATAGAGGATAGCATATGAGCAAAGAGGAGCAGATGAAATATGGAGGATAAGTAAAATTAGTGGATGATCCAAGGGAGATGAATTGGAAGATGAGTAAAAAGCATGTAATAGTCTATTAGAGTTCAAATTTATTCTTTCCCTGGAGTATGGTATAGGGGAATCAAACAAACTTATATAAAATAATGTGTTTTTGGTTTAGGAATGTCATGTTAATGAAAGTGTGTGTAATAGGTATTAATAATTATAGGTTTTATGAATTTTTTTTTCCATACATATTTTAATAAGTTGTAATAAAACCCCAATAAAATTAAATGTGAAGCCTTTGTAAGAAATAAGTTACCTAGTAACAGTTAGTTACAAGAAGTAGTTTCTTATTTTGTAAATTTTTTTGGATTGATAGAGGTGACTATCATATTTTATAAGGTAATTAGAGGAAAATAAATTCATTTTTTTAAAATTTGGAAGATATGTATGAAAGGAAACAAAGTTGATGAAAATCTCTATACTATATCCTTATGTATTAAGAAAGCAATGATAGATTAAATCATGTTTTAGTTTATATTATATGTAACTTTGTATTTTATTATTTTATTATAAAAAATTTATATGATAAATGGTATTTATATCTTTGAAAGGAGTAATTTTTTAAGAATATTTCAATAAATAGTGTTGTTACAAACATACAGTGTTTTGTCAGGACTGTAACTAATAATCCCTATGTATATTTATTAAAGACCAAATACTATTAATATGGAAACCATATAACATAAAAAATTATATGATAATATTTGTTTTTTAAGATAAAATCCAATGAGGTAGGTTTATTTCCATGAATTTAAATTGTGGTTGTTTCTCAGTAAAAACATATATTCAAAATTGTAGATTGTGAGCATACTGTCTAGGCAGAAAGTTAAGAAAGTTGCTTTGGAAGTTTAGTTATTAGGTGATAGGGATTGTGTGATGTAATAATAATAATATGAAGAGATAATGTGGTAAGATAATTTTTGAGTTAAATTTAAAAATAACCTTGGATAAACATAAGTAACTTTAGAGTCTTATTTTGTTCATAAACTATTAGATTGAGTAACTTGAAATTAGGAATGTGATAAGAGTTTGAGGTGGCATGAAAACTTGTATATAAAGTTAATATCAAGGAAAAGGAACCCTTATATTATTATTTTAAGCTTTAGGTGAATTATTTAAGTCAAAACCCCTATATTGGTTCATCACTATTAAAGCTGAGTTATATCATACTCTGAAGATAATGTTTTGAATATGAATAATGGGTAAGAGAAAAAAGTTATGATAAAGAGTTGTTTTAAGACTCCTTGTACATAAGGGGTGTTTTTGAGGATATATATGATTGGTAAGTATTTTGTTTTTGTAATCTTGAAATTACTTAAATTTTCCTTTGGCCATTTTCATTGCTTCAACAAAGAAGTTGTAGTAAACCTGTAGATAATATTAACATGCACACAGTTAGAATCAAGTTACCATAATAGTGACAATATAGGTCTTAGTGGAAATCATAAACTAGATAAACCTATTGACAATATTGAATATTGAGAATATGTGTTTGAAAGTGGATAAATCATTTATTTGATGGCTACATGTGTTGAATATAGTTTTCATTTACCCAATTTGAATGATATTCTATAATAATTGTAAGGAATAATTAGTAACTCTGAACATATGTTTTTCATTTAAAATTCATACTTAAATGAAATCCAATACTCAATTTGGAAAAAATTCTTTGCAAGATTTTAGATAAAATGAGTGGATGTGATTTGAATTGTTGTTAACATGTGTTAACTTGAAGTTAAGTGCAAAGTCCCAATTGAGACTGATGATCTAATACTGTGTAACCACATTCATGGTCGAGCAAGAGTAAGATGGTCATTTTAAATAGAGGCTATTTTTTTTAGAATTGTTAACTATTATGGTAGTTACTAAAAGCAAATGTAATTTATATTAAAGGAGAGAATATAGAAGTTAAAATATGGGTCAAGAAGTTTTTAGAAAATAAAAGGAGTATGTTAATAATTGATTTGATATTTCATATATGTTGTTAGGGAATATAATGAAAAGAAAGGGATTTTATTCAAAATTGAGATTAGTATAAAAGAGACAAGAATACAAATTACTAGATAGAGATGAAATGAAAAGGTCACCAAGAATTTTAGTAAAGTTGAAAGAAAAGTGCTACAGGAAAAGATAAACATATTCAAGAATATAAATAAGAGAAACTACATGAGATTAAGGAAATAAAGCGTGGTTTATGTAGAGTTACAATGTTGCTCTACATCAAGACTACAAGTTCATTTTTGGTTGACTGGTTAGTCATAAAAAGACCATGAATACTATATATTATGTTCTCTAACAATTAAATAAATTTAAGAATTATATATAATGTGTGAGGATATAAATATTATGAAAATTATACTTAATAATAGGGTGATAGGCCTAATGTTCAGGTCTAGAAGCAAAATTTTAGAAGATAGTTTTGTGTTTGTGAAAAAGAGTTAGACTTGAATAAGTAATACATTAGTTAATTGAGTCAGATGATATACAAAATAATATTTAACCTTACTCATCCTACAAATATTCTAATTATTGTGTATAACCTTTTATATAATGAGTTAATTGGTCTATTTATAAATCCTAAAAGGATCATTTTGTGATTGTAAGGAAGAATCAAGAATAAAGAAGAAATGTCAATTACATCAAAGTGAGTAACATAAAGTAAAGACTAAAAAGTATCTCAAGAGTCTCAAGAATACATAATAAGATATATTAGGTTTATAATATCCATTAAATAATGCTAAAAATCCTAAATTAGGTCTAGAAGACCTAGTTAGGCAGACCTAGAAGAGGTCTACTTGCATTAGTCATGTCCATTTGATTGTGCAACATTGGATAATGCCTCTTGTTTGTGGTTTCCTTAGCCAATTGTATTTTGATTCTATTTTGAGTGATCTTATGTGTGTTTTATTGATTTATTTTTGATATTTTACTTTTACTATATATATGTTTCCATTATTCACATCATGCATCTTAGGATTTCATGTGATCACATATTATGTACCCCATTGTTATATCTACCTACACATGCAATTCATATGTGTTACATGACCCATACATGGATTATATAGTCATATTATCCTTTTTAGATAAGGAAACTACTAATTTATACTTTAACTCACCTTAAAATGGTGGTGGTGATATTAGTCGAGGTGTGTCATAGAGCCGTGGGTTTCACACCTTCAAAGTTTCAGATTTCAATGTGGGAATGTAAAAAAGGCATGACCTCCACACTTATTTGGTACTTAAAATTTTAATATTAAATTTAGTGGATGTTATGTAAACATGTTATCCACACTCATACACATTCCCAATTTCATATTTTAGTAGGGGCATGTCATGGGAACATGTCTTCCACACTTACAAATTTTCAAATTAGCCAAATTGAAAAGTTATATTATTCAAATACACAATTGTGGAAAAATTTAATACATTGGAACCATTATTATACCCAAATTTCATCATAATATATATATGATTTTCATATCCCATGTAAAATATCAAACTAAATTTTAGATTTTAAACACTTTCATGGATTTTAGCATACACTAGGATGGACTTTTTTGGACTGTTAATATGGAATCAATCTACTACACTAGTTGGTTCACTTTTTGAAGGGTTGAGGTGATTAAATAACCTATTACTACCAATTTTTTAGGATGGATTCATCAAATCATCCACCCTCACAAAATTGATAGTGTGATTTGACTTGGATCACTCATTCTCACTAAGTTATAAGTATGACTAGGTCACACAATTGAGCTAATCTCAATTGCCAAGTGGCATCTCACCTTTTCTCCAAGGTTGGGGGAAATTTATCCTAATATCAACTCCAATAATTCATATTGAAACATATCTTCAAATCAAATTACTAAAAGGCAAGATGGTTATATTGATGCACATGTGTACTCATAACCTTTCTCTCTTTACATTCAAGCATTTAGAATTATTTCAATTGTAGATTATTTGAATTGATTATATATTGTAACATGCTCTTTTTATTAGGTTAGTCACCATAAAATCACTCAAGTTGTACTCACATAAATACAAGGTGTGTTATACATACCCAAGTACACATTTATGTTACTTTAAACTAGAAATTGCATTACTAGATTAGGGGGTGTAAATATAGAGAATAAATATGAATTATATATCACCTCAATCTTGTATACTTAGAAAATAACTATCATGGTTATACCCTTAAGTTTCTAATACCTTCCTGATACTAAAAGGCTCAAAATCACTATCTCTTATGTTTATTACTTATCTCTTAATCCAACCATTTATTATTCTGATGACCAAAATTTATATACTAATCTATTTTACATAAACCACCTTATCATCAACCTATGAAATTTTTTTACATGTACCTATTTTACAAATTCTTATACATTTTGTCCCAATCAAAATCCTACATTGATAGTAGTGTCATGTGCCAAACTACTTGTCTAGTGGCCTAAAATCATCAAATTTGTAATTATAACATGTCCTTATATTAACCTAAGTGATTTAGTGTGATATATTTATAAAAATAATTGGTATATATACAATAACAATCCACATTCATTCCTCACCTAGCATAGACCTAAAAAATCACAAGGCAACTTACCAAAAAAATTCAATTAGGCATTCAAGTGACAAAAGAATTATTATTATTTCTTATTTAAATATCAGTCATAGGGAAAACCCATATATAGGTATAATGAATTGAAGGACTATTATATGATCCATATTTTCCAAGTTACAATCTAGGTCACTCTATGTACTTGCTTATCGTATGTATATTTATTCACACACAAGCTAACACATAGGTTAGAACCACATAAATATGAGGCCCTCTTCAGAGTATTAGATATGTATACAAAACCCATTAACATAGGGGTCCTCGGGGAAACTTGAAATTATGTTCACACTAACCCATTTTTCCACGTTCAAGGGTGAGAAATCCATGGTTTGATCATTTTAAAAATATAAACAAACTATGCATGAGATTCAAACACACTAGAGTAAAGGTAATAGAAAACCCATAAGTTTTTAGGTGGTCTCACTCAAATCCACTAAATATTTCTAAATAGACACCTACATACAAATCAAACACAAGCATCAACACAACTGTTCAGATCTAAATTAAGTGGCCAAGGCTACAAAATACAAATTTCCTAAATCTGACGATTGGTTCAAAATCTAGATCTAATCTACTTCGATCTTGTTCCATATTAGATCTATTGCATATATTAAACAAACTAAGTACTCTTTTTTTCCATTAATGTAAATATCAATCAATATTTATACATTATATTTTTAGCATATCTTAGTATTATTTATTTGAGTTTATAATTTATTAGCCTGCTATAGATCTATATATCACCCTTGTGTTTAGTCATTTCTATATTATTAACCCTATACCATATTTACCCATCTCAATTTATGGTTAAATAGTAATTAAAATAAAATAAATAAACAAAGGCATGTTCACATTTTATGTAAAATAAATTACACAAGGTTACAGACTTGGTAGTTGTTATAGCTATTAAAGCTTAATTATAATGATACAAAAGAAATTATGCACACTAATAATATTCTATACTTATGTACTTGGTAATTATTTTTTAAAAATAATCTCATGTTGTTCTTATCTATAAATATAATAATCTCAATTGATTTTTTTAAATTCCTTAGATTATCTAAGTCCCCACGTTCCTGTAATTTAATATTTAAACCTCAACTAATTTTTTATGTAATAATTGTATTAAGCCTTTTGATAAAATGTAATGTATTATATGCGATTTATGTTGAAATTGATAATAGTGGCTATTGGAATATTTGGTTTTTATAATAATTTATTTATTCTCTCCTCTTATATAGACTATATCTCACCTCTTTCATTTATTTTTCATTACATCAGGCTCAACTTTATTTGTTTGCATGTTTAAATAACTCCATGTTTTATAATATAGTGAATCGATCCAATCCATTCTGGTGTACCATTATTTTTGTCTTCCATTTTTTATGGAAGGATTTTATTTTATTAATTCAAATAATAATAAAATCATCTTTGAAGGTTGTTCTATAATATTATTCCCACATTGGGTATAACTTCCTATTTTATGACTAATATGTGAGAAACATTCATATAATACTTATTATAGCATAATATTTATTGGCATGCATGATGAGATAGGATATAAAGCTTATTAAAAATATTTATTATTTTAAATAATGTTTATAAAAATTATGAAAAGATTAATTTATATGCTTTTTGAGGTAAGATTAGTATTACCTATTAACTCCTCACTCAGATCTAATATTTTATTATTAGGGGTCTAGTCATATAGCCTTCAAGAAGGACTAAAAAAAGAGATTTGACTACAAATAAAAGTGTTATTTAATTATTTAAATTATCTCAAAGTTTAAGGAGTATATATTATCAAAGATCCACTTCTCTACATGTAAAATGAGGGTTATATGTGCTCAAAGATCAATTTATCTCACTTTAATAAGCAAATACACTCAACCTTATAATAAGTTATATGGTATACCTTATATAAACACTATCCCTATAATGTTCATGGATTAAAAAAAAATGAATCATTTATAGATGGAATTCCTAATAATATTTCAGCTACAATATTATTCCCATGGTAGAAGCTTTGACTTATTTCACTGGGGACACTTCACTTACTCAAATATGTAGATAGCCTTTTTAGACCCCACTATTTAATATATGATGATATAGTGGTCATAATTTGAGTCTCTTATCTTAAAGTATAAAAATAATACCAGAATATAATTCTCCTTCTAAACATCATTATCAATTGGTTTAAATTGAGTTTTATGTTTTGTAACTAGTTTAAAATAAATAGATGACAACTTGTCCCTTCTAAAGCAATCGAATACAACCAAAAAAGCTCATAAAAAATTATATCTATGATATGAACCATACATATATGAAATATTTGGCTAGGGTTCCATAAATATTTTTCCCTTCAAATGATATGGACTTATTATATTATCTTATAGGCTTATATTTTATCATCTTTATGATAATAAAATACACGGGAAGGATAACTATGATAGATGATTATTAAAATTTAGTGAAGTTGGAGAAAAGTTTGATATAGGTACAAAAATTATCCCCTAGGTAATTTTTTCATTTATTTCCATAATTTAGAAAGCCTTTATTTGAAATCCTAGGCTTATGATATATCAAACACTTTCAGAAGTCCCAAGTACTTTTGAAACTATTAGATAAATGGATGAACTTAATAATGTTGAGAAATGTCTTTAATGAGTTGATATACATCAAAAGAGAAGAAATTTAAAATGATGAAATAAACTACTATCCTTATAGTATATATTCTAATTTTAATACACCTCAACAATGGAAAAATAGTTCCTATTTTAGCTAGATCCATATAACAACATAAAACAATTTCCATTTCTAATAGAGTTATAGTCCCAATGTAAAATAATATGGATGAAGATGAAACGTAATGGTGTTTTATAAGTAACTTAACACATGAATAAATATATTTTATTATGGAACTAAAGGATGATCTCAAATGTTGCATTTGAGTCAAACTCAATAAGTGGAACAAGTTAAACAACATTCCCAAAAATATCATGGTTAAATATCTAACTAGTGAGTTTTATTTCTTGAGAACAAATGAATAACTCTAGTAAATGCATAAGTATAGTTAAACTACATGGAAAAATTAAATAATAGGGTTTATGAAGATTTATCTACTAGTATTTATTTAAATTATATTGAGACCAAATTTATAAAGGTAGTGTCCTTAGATAAAGAAACAAATATTCTAAATCCCATTGATATGCCAATGCCAAGAAAGGTACCCCTAGTTAAAGTATATAAGATTCCTCAAAGGACTTGGAAATGAAAATGGCCATACATTATGGTAGAAATTATAGGAAAAAAATGGGTAGTCTATTCTTTTGAGAAGATGAATCCATCAACTCCACTAAAATTTGTAAATAAAATTAAGAAGACTAGTGAAAACATTTCTATATGGGAATCTGTATGTATACCAAGACAAATAGACCTATCACAAGAAGATTTTAAGAAAGACAATAGATCTTATAAATTAGAAGTAAAGGAGACTAAATTGAGAAATAAAACCAATGTTGAGATTGATAACTACTATTAAGAATCTATTATAAAGGTTAGTAATAAGATAAAACCTTAACTTTTTTATGTATCTAATAATTGGAAAGTATCTAGTCTAAAATTGCATGATAGAATTTGGAGTTAGTATATTTATAATTCATAATAAGATAGATATTTTTATAGGTATTAAATATACCCTTGATAATAAAATATTAACAAAATTAGATGGAATTTCTATCAATAATATTGTAAAACTGAATAAATATTATTCACCCTACATTCTTTTCCTTGTATTATTGTCCATCAAGATATCTCAAATGGTGACTTATCTCCACATTTTACCTTGTGATTATCAATATATTTAATATTAAATATATGAGGATACTTATCCTTCAATTTTTCACACATGATCCTTAGAACTATTTATGGCATAAGGATTAGGATATTAACTGAGTTAATACATTATTTTTTAGCTTTTTAGGGTTATGGATTTTAAGCCCTAGGTTGTTAAAGGGTTTGAGTATAGTAAATAAGGGTATAAATATGAAATAAATATAGCCACTAATTTCTAACATAATTGAATTAGTTTTAAATTTATAAAAATAGAAATTAAATAATGTAAATAAGAACCTATCAAGAAATTGACTGAGATAGGAGATCTAGAGGCTAAAAATTGGGACATAGGTTGTTCTAAGTGATACATATAGGACTTAGGTGTAAAAACCCTTCCTAGATAGTATAAACCTAATTGTATAGTAGTTTCATATGGTGCTAGTGTCCCTATTTTGACACTAGTGTCTTATGTACATAACTATTTTAAGTTTTTAGGTGCACCTGTGTCTAGGTCTACCAAGCATATTGCTATGTGCATGAGTTTTAGGTCTCTATAGATGAACTATTTTTATCAATTTTGTATGAAAAAATTAAAATTAAATGTTATTAGGGCCTGTAGTTGACACAAGTGGAAAATGTGTTGTTAGTGGGGTAGGCTAGACATCTACAACACCCCATTATGATGAGAGTTTCTTACATACCAATAATCTGAAGAGGGATCAAGTCTGATGTTGTTATACCTGCATAAGTGTTAGTGTGAGTGAAAGTGAAGATAGTATGAATACTATATTGAGTGATTTGAATATTCTTGAGACTATAAATCTAAGTAATCTAAGGTTAGTAATGTTGTAGATGGTTGTATGCAAAAGTAGGGTAGAATAGGGATTGATAACCTTTATTATACACAACTTGTTTTGAGTTTGTTTATGTGATTTTAATGTAATTTATATCTAGTGGATAAAGAGATAAAAGTCATATTGAGACCATCCATCCCTAGCTTATCCCTAAACCTATCATAGGTCCTATTTAGACACTTATCCAACCTTCATGTGGGACACACACATCCTTAAGCATACCTAAAGTAGTCTCAGACCCTCACTTTAACATCATGGACCCTAGTTCTTAGGTTCTACCACCTAAACACTAGTGTCATAATTTTGATGGTAGTGCCCCATGGCACTAGTGTCCAAGTTTGGGAAATATTTTCCTTTTCCCTCCTTTTATTGCAAACAGATATATTTTCAAATGATCAACCACCTAGGGTCCTTTTCCCTCCTTTTATTGCAAACAGATATATTTTCAAATGATCAACCACCTAGGGTTGGCTTATACTTATTTTAAGAACCTATAATCACTATAACAATATATATATATATATATATATATTGTTATAGTGATTATAGGTTCTTAAAATAAGTATAAGCCAACCCTTGGTGGTTTATCATTTGAAAATATATCTGTTTGCAATAAAAGGAGGGAAAAGGAAAATATTTCCCAAACTTGGGCACTAGTGCCATGGGGCACTACCATCAAAATTATGACACTAGTGTTCAGGTGGTAGAACCTAAGGAACTAGGGTCCATGATGTTAAAGTGAGGGTCTGAGACTACTTTAGGTATGCTAAAGGATGTGTGTGTCCCACATGAAGGCTAGATAAGTGTCTAAATAGGACCTAAGATAGGTTTAGGGATAATCTAGGGATGGATGGTCTCAAGTGACACTCTTACCACTTAAGTTTCATTTTTAGATGATTACATTTACCCTCCCCCATTTATTCTATAAATGTAGCAAAGTTATATGACTAGGATAAATGAAAAAGAAGTATACTTAGACCTAAAAAAGAGGCAAATATTAGGAAATTGGATATGAGTATGTGAAGTATGATCCATTACATATCCTAGAAATAAAATGTGCATAGATTAGTCATTATTAAAGAGATATAAAAATCAAATAGAAAATTTATTAAATAAATAAGAGAGAGGAAAGGAATGAGTACACCTCATTGGGTAAGTGAACCAATGTGTATAAATAAATTTAACATATGTGTGTGTAGGTAGTGATCAATCAGTGAATAACTTAGACTAAGTTGATGGTTTGATCAATCCTCATGTGTGTGTGGCTCAAGAACTCAATCCAATTTTGACTCCATCATTTCTTGCCCTTGTTTGGTGGATCATGACTTATGAATATCTTGAATTATACTGATGGTGTGTCCAACCCTCTTACGTAGGTAGTTCAATAACTCATGTAGACTATGACTCCATCATTACCTACCCATGTATAGTAGATGCATCTAAAACTGAAACTACATGATGTAATTGAATATGTGTAGTTGTAATTGAAATTATATATGTCAGATTTGAAGCCACTTGAGAATATTTGGTGGGTCTAGGCCACTCAATAATTACAACCACTATAGATGGAACGAGGCATGAATTTAGTGTTTAAATTGGGACATGATGTCTGGTGTATATAATGTAGAGAATGTCATGTAGTTTGGCATTCCATCTGATCAACCATTGTATAAATGAGCATATGGATATAATATATTGCACACATGACCTCAAATATGATATATAAGTATATGGATCTTGGATTGAGTTATAATAATCTATATCTGAGTATCTAAATTGAAATGAGAATGATTATGTCATGTATGATGCCCCTAATCTGAGCAAATTGGTATGAATCTGAAATAAACTAAGTCAAAACTAGTAATCTATAACTTAACATGTACAAATCTAGATTGTATAATACTTTTTTAGCTAATCTATAGTTTATTGAAACTAAGGTTAATATATAGTAGTGTCATATCTTGGACATTAGCACCCTATGGTGCTAGTGTACCAATTTTAGTGTTAATGTCTAATTACTTTGATTTCCATGTTTCTAAAACTAATCTCTATGTCACTAATTCTCACTATGCTTTCCTAAGAATTATTTATTTATTTTGTGCCTATGTGTTAAAAATTGTACTATGAGTTCATTTAGATAGCCTAATCTCTATGAAAAACCTCTATGAATGCCCCTATTTTGGGGGGATTTATCTTACTTGTGAAATAACTATCCTTAAAATAAAAACCTCTATAAAGTGTGTATTAGTTTGAGCATATGTGATATCTACATAATAAACCAATATAATGTGCATACATAACATCATAATTTAAGATAGTATGAGAACAAGTTTGTAGTATATGATTTATGCTAGAGATACCATTCACAAGGTTGTCAAGATAGATATAAAAATGTATATAAATGAAAATATGAGTAACAATTGAGTAACTGCCTAGGAGGATCAGGTATGATGTACATCACAATATCCAAGTAGGAATGGGAGATGCATGAGGTCCCTCATGGCATCTAAAATTAGATTATGTAATAGGCAAGAAATAAGTGTTATGGACATAATGTATATAATAAATCATACATATAACACACATGAGGCACATAAAGTATGCCAAGGGTCCAAAATATAAGGGACAAGGGCACATGTCACTAAATATGAGAAAGTAAGACATAAAAAGACATGTTCAAATATATACATATGAAAACATATAGGAGGTTATCTTAAAGCCACATGGAAGGACATGTATGAACCTACACATATACAATTGATAAGGCATACACAAGGACATTGGGTACATGTCCAAAGCATACATATAATGAAAATAAGTGGTATAGAGCCATAGATCAATTGAATATTCAAATTTTCTCAAATAAAAGAAGCACAAAGACACAATAAAGTATAAATTAGGAAATTTGGAAATGAAAATATGCATGAACATGTGGTATAAATATGTATAAAAACTAAAATGTACATAGGCTGAGTCAAAAGTAATAAGAGTCAACAAAAAATCTGAGTAGGTGTAGGATGATCAATATTGAGATATAAAAATGTTAAGTCTTTGATGTAGAGTTTATAAATATGTAACATAGAAATAAAAACTATGTATATGATGCTACCAAATGGGTGAATGTATCAAATAAAGAACCCATGTATCTATATATATTTCCCCATTAGGTAGATAGTAGTAAATATAGATCTAAGTAGTGAACTTGAGTCTTATAAGTATTTATAAACACTCGATAAGAACAAGTGAAACATGTATGTGTGATAAAAACAAACTATAATAAGATAGATATCATATGTAGTGTTTATAAAATATAATAAATGTAAACATGGTAATGCATAAAATTTATAATTTTGTATTTTTTGAATAAATATTTGAATGTTCTTGTGTTTTTGCATATTATAATATTTTTATATTTTTTGGATATAAGCTATGTACAAGTAACATGAAAATGAAAGTATATACAAGGAGTAAGAAATCAGGAAATTATGTACAAAAAGGTAAGAACGTACTAACTAAGGAGTCTCATGGGGGACTCCATATCAATGTGACATGTGTCAAATGAACAAACAATAATTGTGCATATTGTATGCAAAGGTAACTGAGGTCCCAAAACCTATTCTACTAAGTGATCTATAGTTGGCACTACCTATGGAGTGGTGTTAAGAATTTATGAAGTTGACTGGGGTGTCCTATGAACTATAGGGGTCTTAGGGACCCATCTACTAGAATATGTTATATATAGAATGAGTTCCTTATGATAAAAACCCTAGGAGCTCAATAACACTGATCTTGGAAGGAAAGAAGTAGAGGAAGGTCCTCTAAAATCTAAAACATATCTATGATTTAGTGGTCTTTCTAATAATGGTCTTAGTGGGAGAATATGCATATATGGTAACATTTTAGGATATACCTCACTTTCATTGGTAGCTTAAATGAACTCTATAATGTGTATACACACAATATTTTCAAGATTTATCAATTATTGATGATTTCTAACTTACAAGAACCCATTGAGTCTTGATCTCTCTAGGTGCATGCCCTAAAGGGTGAAACAAGAAAGGGATGGGTAGACCATTAGTGATTTGTAAACTTGTTGTCCCTTATTTCCACTTATTATCAATACAACTAGCTCCTAAAAACCTTTCCATAAGATATTACTCCTCTTTTACACACTTATCCAATTTTTTACCATCTTCTATACTCTTATTGGTGAAACTCATTTAGGGTCTAGGTCAATTCTTGGCCAACCTAGCCCATGATCCAGTGAATTTTTTCAATAATAGTACTAGGTCACCTGGGTCGACCCTGTTAGCCAAAACTTCTAAAAGGGCTTAGGGTGAAGTCCGTCTATATATACAAGATCAATTTTCCATTCTTAGAGACACGACAATATTTATTATTCATTTGAATTTTATTATAATCTATTCTTACACCATTCTACTTGAGAAATCTTAGATTAAGGTTTATACTTGAAGAATCTAGTTTGATCAAGAAGTCTTGTATGTTTTGGCCTTTCCTAGTGATTCTTACAAATAAAAACAACCTCTTTCAAATCCCATTTGGCGAAGGGAGAGATTGATTCTCGATGGGTTCATATTTTAGGTAACTATTCTCTAATTTTGCTCTTCTCTTTATTAGATAGAAGTAGCATAAGTATTGGCTTTTGAATAATATCACTCTTTTTCTTTATGCATTAAGGGTATTACCTAAACATAGCTTAACTAGAATTATCTTATGCATGTTTATTTATTTACTAACCCTCATATTATTCCATAAGATTTAATGAGTAGTATATTACTTTTATTTGCTTTATTTGTTATTAGTATATTAAATATGAAAACACGGGACTTGGTTAGGGTTATTACATGATTTTACTTGATTAGATGCTTTATAACCCTCCCTAGTATTATTATTGTGCCAAAACATCCCCTAATTAGGTCTAATGGATACACATATTGGTCATGTTCTTGATTATCTAATGTATCCCCAATTATAAGTATAAGTAGGATCTATCTTCTCTAATCTAGGATTGATTTATAGATTTGATGTATTTTTTATTGCATACATTCTGGTGAACCCAATGTGAATCTTACCCTTGTAGGTTTTCTTTCATGTTTTTCATTTTCTATCATTTTATTTATTATTTTTATATATTTATGATACTAAGTTGATATATATTTTAAATTTTGTGTACAATATTAACACACAATCACATAAAAAGGACTATTCTATTTATGTAAGTCTTCATCACATACAAGTTACTAGGTTGAACCGGTCAACATACTACTCTTATTCACTTCCATAAAACATACTACGTTGAACAGTATCATATAATATTTCAAATAGCTTCCAAAAAACATACTAGGTTGATGAGGTTGGTATAGTATTCTAGACAGCTTCCAGAAAACATACTAGGTTGACTAAGCCAATATAGTCATCTTGACAAATTTCAGCAAATAGGGAATTGCAAAACTAGGTTGGCCCAATTGACATAGTTTGAAGAATTTGAAAGTAAAATTCAAGGCACTTCAATAAGAATTTTAAATTCCTCAGTATCTTCCAACCCACCAAGGTTCCTTTCTCTCTCTCACTCATTTTGGTTCTTCCTTACAATTCTATTTTTCATAGTTTGTAATCTTTTAAACTACCCTCATACACCAAACTAGGTCAACCTGGTTGATCTAGTTCTATATTCTATCTTCTATATAAAGACTAGGTTGACCCTATCGAAATTATTCTTAAATACCCTTGCTTATATATTATAGTAGTAACACTATCAACTCTATTCTATAATGTTTGCATATACTATCATATGAACCAACAGTGAATTATGTTTAAAATAAAAAATCAACAAATATATGCTAGTAATTAATTCACACTTTCACTTTTAGTTGTTTGCATTCTTATATTAAATGACATATTCTAATTAGGTGGTTTTTCAATATACATTTAGTTACACTATTTTTATCTTTCTTTCACACACTACAAAATCACATAATTTTAAAATGCATTTAAACATTTATCTTCCCAAGGCCTACCTACTTGGATTTCATAACTAAGGGGGAAGTAGACTAGGTTTTCTAGCTAAGTATAAACACATGGTTAATGGTATATATTGGAAAATCACCTAACACCTTTATCACTATGAGATGATGAAGTGAAGGGGTAGGCCCCAGTACCAAGCCAATACCATTGCCAACATAGATCCCTTTCAACCTAAACATCCTAAAACCATCCATAAATTATTTTTTAGTTCCCTACTTTTAGCCAACTTCCCTATCATAATTAAAATAACACTTTATAATGTTACAACATTCAGGATGACCACTTAGTTAACATTTTCTATTTATTTGACTTCTTGTTCTTTGCTCATTGTATGTTGTATTGCAAAAATTTGCATTAGCTAGTTTTGGTACAAGGTTTTGTGTTGTGTGCCTCAATTAGATCTTTCTCATTGAACCAATTAATTTTGTGTTTCCTTTAATTTATTACCTTCAAGTATATTTCAAAAAATATCCCTATTTTTAGTATATTATCATTTTATTAGACAAAATATCCTATAGACTATTGTTTTCCCTGCATGTACTACTAAGTCAACCCAATCAACCTTATATCTCTTTTACCAATCATATTTTAGTACTTTGTTGATCTAGTCAACTCTATACTCTTATTAGACTCCATTTTCCCCAATTTGTAGTACTAGGTTGAATTAATTGACTTTGTGTTCTTATTTTTATTTTGTCTATCTGACTTAGTTCTCTATTTCTCTTGCTTTATAATTCTACACATTTTTCTCAAATCATCATGAAGTATCCTATTAGAATCTTCATAGACAACTAAAATCCATTTAGACACTATATAGGGTGTTCTTTTCTTCTAATAAGTTGTTTTCTTCTCTTCATCTTTTCAACTTTTGAGGTATGTTGCGATGCCCATCCCTACATCCAATTACCCTTTGGGGTATCTTTCAATGCCCACTCTTATTTTACCTAAGATGTTACCAAATTAATTTGACTTTAAAAAACCTTTCAAGACACAAACTTGTCTCTCACATGTTCATCCTTGATATAGATGTTAGTGTAGGATATTTCTCTTCCTTTCATGATTTATATATGCCATCTATCTAACACTCTTTATAAGATACTTACATGAGCCTCACCTTCTAAAATAGTTCTTTGTTTTTTCAAACCTTAGTCCTCCCTTCTTGGTCCTTTGGTTTCCCTTTTTCTCATGAGTTGCATTGTAAAACTATGGATAGGACCCCATATTCCTCATGAAGTAATATTATCCTCTTTATTTCCACACTTTTACCACTTTTTGGCACCACTTGGGTTTTTTATTTGTGAGTTGCAATGTAAGACCATGGATAGGACCTTGCCTTCCTTACAAATACCATCCTTTTGTTATCATATTTATATTTCCAATACTTTTTGATACCCTCATAGGTTTTTGTTTTATGATTTTCATCGTAAGACCATGGATAGGACCTAGCCTTCATCATAAAATCACCATATTATCATTCCTTTTCTAGAATGTGTTTTGTAATGGTTATAAGTGTTGATTCTTGCTATCAAGTTTTTTCTTTTGCTTCTTTTTATAAATAGATTTTTCACAAAAATCTATTTTAGCATTTTTTACTCCACTTACCTCATTCTTAAGATAAGGAATCATACTTTACTTTCATTGAGTCCTTTTTTCACCCTTTGCCACATTTTTCATGATTTGAAGTAATTCAAATTATTTTGTGTTTCATTTCTCTTGATTTCCTTTCCTTCCACTCCACATTAGATAAAACAAGGTCAAAGTCAATATAGCACTTTTATTTCTCCTAACTTTATGAGACTCTTAGACATCATGCTCTTTAGGTTCTCTCTCTTAGCAACCAAGTCCCAAATATTCAAATGAAAGTCATCTTTAGCACTGATGTTTGGTTTTACAAATCCATATGGAAGAGGAATAGATAAATCCATTAAGAAAGTTAAAATCCAAATCTTTTGAAACAAAAGGAAATGATATACAAAAAAGAAACATACAAATCTCAAATATCAAAATCACACCAAAATATGTGAATATAAGCACATCTCCTATCTCTAATTGAATCTCAAACTCCACAACTAGCCTCATAATAGAGCCAAGGTCCATTGGGGTGTGGTAGGCCATCAAATTGGAATAGGATAATTCAACAAATTCTATGTTTTTACCTACTTTATCATGCAAGTACCCAATATTTATAGTTGACTGAAAACTCTATAATGGGTTGTGGGAAGGTAGGTCCATTTTAATTTTCCTACATATAGCCATCATGGGATGATCTACATAATTCATTTTTTTACCTAAGACTTGTGTGGCTAGGAGAATTTATTCAGAGTCCTTAAGGTTGAAAGTCCTCTTGTGTTGATAAACCTAATTTGAGTGTCTTGACTTAGATAAATATTTCCTCTACCTTGGTTTTTCCTTCATTATCCCCTCCACACATTTCATTTTCCCCCTTGATAGGCAAAGTGTGATTCTAAATATTTTTCCCTCTTCTATACTTCCTTCTTCTTCAAATCTAAAAAACATGCTAGCACTACTTTGTTTCAATTGTATCTATCCTTTGAGTAAAACAACATGTTTGAGTAACTTTGGATTATGAAATTTACACCATGGTTTCACATTTCTAGACTTGCCTTGATTTCTTTTACCATTTTCTATTGTTGTACCACTCTTTTTTATGGACACATGAGTTATTTTTTACTTTCACGTACTTTTTACATTCTTGATTAAGGTTGGCTTGTTACTTCTCACTCACCAATGTTGTTTTCCCTTTTATGCACCTTTTTATATTGCTGATTAAGGATTGTTATTACTCCCTCGTTAATGTTTTTTTACCATTTCTTCTTACCCATATTTGTTTCAGTAAGGATTGTTACTGATTTTACATTGATGTTTGATTACCATCCTTTTTGACATGTATCCTTGTTTTGATTTGGTGTGTTTGCCTTTGTTACTTAAATTTTATTTGTTTAAGTTTTTCAGTCTTTAGTAGTCTTGGATTTTTGGTTCCTTGATTTAATTTAAATTTTCACTGGTCATTTGGTATAACATAGAAATTATCACTCCATCTCCCCAAATTTCTAAGTATGTCCCATCCACATAGTGTTAGTTAGCTTGGCTTTCCTATGTTTGTTTATTTTTTCTCTTTAGTTTTGTATTTGTGGGATTGTCAAAAGAAGTATTTACACCCTCTATAATTAAAACTACAAACATAATAGACAACAATCCAATAATAAAGGTAATTCAAGGTATGCATACATTTACTTTTAAGTTATTTCCCTTTCAGTCATTTACTTTCAGTTATTTTTTATTTAAAATATTGTAAATTTTTTATCCTAAGTGTTGTGTGTTACTATTTTCTTTTCTCAAAGTACCATCCCCTATTTCAACTAAGTGATAACTGATGATATTCAAGTGAGGAATATGTATACACATAATATTTTAAAAGGTTATCAATTACTAATGTTATATATATTATAGGAACCCATCTAGTCTCAATCTCTTTGAGTACATAACTTATGGGGTACAAAATAAAAATGGTGGATAAGCCATTCGTGATTCACAAGTTTTTTGTCCCTTATTGCCACTTATTACCAATCCAACTAGCTCCTAAAAACCATTCCCTAAGGTATTACTCCTATTTTATAAAATCCTCTAGTATTTTGCCATCTTTTTAACCTTTTTCCTAGTGTATAACCCCTCTTGATATTTTATAGTATTATGTCAATAGGGCCAACCTTATACTCTTATTGGTGAAACTCATTTAACTTCTAGGTCAGCTCTTGGCTGACCTATCCTGTGACCTCGCAATTTTTTTCAATAATATTACTAAGTCTACTGGGTCAACCCTATTGATCAAAACTTTTGGAAGGGATTAACATTAAATCTACCTATATATACAAGACCATTTCACCATTCTTAGAGAGAAATCAAGAGTTATTAATCATTTGTGCTTCTTTACAATATGCTCTTCGACCATTCTACTTGAGAAGTCTTAGCTTAGGGTTTCTACTTAAAAAATCTAGTCTTATGGAGAAGTCTTTGATTCTTTGGCCTTTTTTAGTGATCCTTACAAACCAAAACAACCTCTTAAAAATTCCTTTTGGCCAATGAAGAGATTGAGTCTCGATGGGTTCATATTTTAGGTAATTATTATCTAACTTTGATCCTCTCTTTAGTAGATAGAAGTAATATAAGTATTTGCTTTTGAATAATATTACTCTTCTTCTCCATGCATTAAGGGTATTACCTATACATATCTTCATTAGGATTTTATTATCCATGTTAATTTTTTTACTAACCCTCATATTTTTCCACAATCTTTAGTGAGCACTAGATTAGATTTCTTTGGTTTACTTATTATTAGTATAGTGAATATGAAAATATAGGACTTGGTTAGGGTCATTGCATGATTTTGATTGATTGAAGGCTTTGTAACCCTCCTTAGTATTATTATTATTATTATTATTATTATTATTATTATTATTATTATTATTATTATTATTATGGTAAAAGATCCCCTAATTAGGTCTAGTGGATGCACATATTGGTCATGTTCCTAATTATCTAATGTATCCCTAATTAGAAGTGTAAATAGGATCTATCTTCTCTGAACTATGATTGATTTATAGATCTAATGGATTTATGATTGCATACATAGTGTAATGATATGAATTATACTTAGAATTATAACTAATAACTATAGTGTGACTCCCTAAGTGATAGGTAAAGGATAATCATATGAGAGACCTTCAATTATGACCACTTGATTAACATGTATGTACCCGAGGCATATGTGTATGGTAGATGGAATGGATCATAGTTGTTGTATGAATGTCCTACCTAGTAACATTTTAAATGTTTTTTTACTAGGTATTACTAAGAATCTAGTGGCCACATGTGCTGGTTCAACCTATACTAGAAGTATTATCTCCCTAATAGATCTCTAAGCATGGCTACTAAAACTATGAATAACCATGTTGATTTAATAAATGTCCTTTTTTGAATAACCCAAATGACATATAAGTGTGATATTTTACATGTTAATACTTGACCCATTATCAACCATAACACTCTAAAAATGATGATGATTAATGTAGGCTCATATAAAGAGTGCATATAAATTTTTAACATCATCAAAAATCTCTTACTCTGAGAAATAGATGAGTGGTATAGTTGGTACCATAGTATGATAGACACCAATGATATTATATAATGGGTGTGCATCCTCTATAGTAGTGTGATATGATGCCAATGGTGGATGTGACTAACATTTATAGTGAATACCTAAAGTGCCCCTACCTCATTAGTTGTGTGCTTTATAAATGGATTGAAGAATATGTTCAATGACTTATTTTTCATTTGTTCAACTTTAGGTGCCTACATGGGTGTGACCACATCAATGATTTTGGCCTCTATTAAATCTTGTCTAATATGTTTCAATCTCATGTAATAATTTGTAGTATGTCTTAGTGACCTGTGATACTCGTAGAATGGATTGGAATCATAGCTCTTTGGAAGATATCATGTCATATCAATGTCTTTGATGGGAGGGAGAGATATGAAATTACATTTTAGGAGCTACTGTAAAACATATTCCAATAGTTCTATAAGGTTGGTGAATCCTCTCCATGGAGGATATGATAAAACTAGGTGATGAGATGGCTCTGAAGTTGTGTTGAATGTGAACTTTAGATCATTATTTGTTTAGTGTCCCTTAACTTGTCTGGAGGCTTATTATAAATATTAGTAGTTGATTTTTATCCACATGTATATTTTAATTTTCCCATAGAGAAGATTAACTTCCCTTTCTTTCACTATGTGTCATAAATATGTGAAGGTTGGAAACTTATTGAACAAGATAGCTTCATGTAATGTTGGTAGTAAGATTTGTTTTAATATGTCTTGGAACTCTATATATGATATGAGGCTAGTTATATTTTCCAATATATTTTTATAGTTCAATACATATACTATAAGAGGCTCATTAGATTTTTGCTTAAGTTGGGCCACTTGAGCATATGAGATCTTATCACTAATGTTAATTAAAAAGTGTGATAAAAACATATCTACCAATGGATTGAATGTGGTGATAGACTAATTCAAAATATCATAAAACAAATATAAGGTATAGTTATTTAGTCTTCATGGGAACAACTTGGTAAGGATCCAATCATTAGACATGAAGTCCAAACATGTTACATGGAAAGTTCATAGATGTTGTTCTGAGTCACACTTACCATCATACAAATTAGGCTTAGGTGCCACAAATATGGATGGAAAAGGAGTTGTTGATATGTGATGTTCCAAAGTTATATGTAAAATAACATAAGAATCCAAGGCATGTGATAGACTAGTAGTTCCATGCTCAAGATGTAACACCTTAGCTTAAAGAGAATGAATCCCATGCATAAGGGATTAAAAATCTGGAGATGAAGGAGCTATCCATAGGAGGTGTAGATGATACTAAATTTTATCAAGTTAAAATAGGTTATTGTACAAGATAAGTTTCCCCCAAAGTGGGTGTAACAATATTTTTATCTACAAGAGTATAATATTGACTATTATCTGATTTGTTCTTTATTTACATTATGGCTTGTATAATTTATGCATGATCATGGGGTTTTTTCCCTAAGTCTATAATTGAAAATATATAAAATATCATACATATTGACTATAATATTTTAATTGTTAAGTGGGGGGAGATTCTCCTAGTTCCCATATTTTGTATCATCTTGATCTTGATTATATTACTCACCTTTAGATGCATTATCATTGAAGTTCACATAAGCAGGGTGTGAAGGATCAATTATGGGAATTGTAATTGGTACTTTATCCATGGTATAATATCAAATGTAAGGAATCTAAGTATGATCAATAGGATTTTTGATAAGCTTATAATTTCTTCTTAAGGGAAGATAAATAATTTTTTTAGATGGAATATAGCAAACAAATTGAAAAACGGTTGCTAAAATAGAATGTATGAAATCTAAAAATCCTAACATAGCTAATGAAAATATTAAAAAGAAGGATAAAAATCCTAATACCATCTAAGATCAAGGTATGGTTATAATTAGAATTATTTCAAGTTGAACAAATGTTTTAAGTTTTTAGGGTTATGGAGTTTAAGTCCTAGGTTGTTAATGGGTTTGAGTATATTAAATTAGGGTGTAAATATGTTATAAATAAAGCCACTAATTCGTAACATAACTGACTTAGTTTGACCTTTCTAAAAATAACAATAAATGATGTAAATAATTACTTAGCTATAAACTGACTGAGATGGGAGATCTAAATGTTGTAAACTAGGATAGAGGTTAATTTGAGTGTCATGGATAGGACCCATGTGTCAAAACACTTCTTGAACAGTAGAAACCTAATTGGATAGTACCACCATGTAGTTTTAGTGTCCTTATTTTGGCACTAGTGTCCTTTATGTAAAACTATTCTAAACTTCTAGGTGCACCTGTGTCTGGATCTACAAAGCCTTCTCTTATGCACATGAGTTCTAGATATTTGTAGATGATCCTTTTTGACTGATTTTCTATGTAAACCCAAACTCCATATTTTTAGAACATCAATTTAGCACAAGTGGAAAAGTGTATTTTTATTGGGGTAGGATGGACATCCTCAACACTATATTATAATGATATTTTCATACATACCAATACTCTAAAGAGGGATCAAGCCCAATGTGGTTATCCCCAATTAAGTGTTGGTGCAAGTACAAGTACAAACTAGTATGAATGCTGGTTTAAGCATTTTGAATATTTTTGAGACTAGAAATCTAAGTAATCTTAGATTAGGAATGTAGTATATGGATATATGTAGAAGTAGATTAGAATAGGGATTGATAACCTTGATTATGCATAACATGTTTTGCATTTTTTGTGTGATTTGCATATGATTTCCATCTAGTGGTTAAAGTGTTAAAATTAATGTGTATATAATATTATAGTGTTTTTACAGGTCTTAAAAGAGGTCTAGGTTAACCCTAGGTATTTTCTCATTTTAAAAGATATCCATTGGTAACAAAAGGAGGGAAAAGGATAATAATTCCAAAACTAGGACACTAGTGCCATGGGGTGTTACTATCTAAATTATGGCACTAGTGTCCAAGTGGTAATAACCCAAAGAACTAGGAGCTAAGACATTAAAGTGATGGTTTGAGACTACTTTAGGGATGTTTAGGGATGAATTTGTCCCACATAAAGGCTAGATAAGTGTCTAAATGGATGCTTTAATAGGTTTGGGGATAAGTTAGGTATGGGTGGTCTCAAGTAACACTCTTAACACTCAAGTATCATTGTTAGATGATTAGAATTTTTATCATGTGAAGAGTTTGAACCTAGATCCTCTAAAATAAATCATATTATTTAATATGAGCCCAAATATAATGAATTTATAATAGATAAGATTCTTATATAAATCTATGATGAGCATTTGTTTCAATGAACTTACGATCAAATAGAGTTTGATCCTTTTGAAAACTTTGAGGAAAATGGAATTGGCATTTACTACATTATATCATATCGACATCTTAGTCATAATTTATTCTGGTAAGAACTAGGGGATGACTACTTTGGTATAGTTCCTTGATATATATTTACTTATCATCCTTTGTTTTTGGAGGCTATCATTAGAATTTTCCAATTGTTCCTTGTAGTCTTGTTATTTTATGGATGCATATGCATTTAGTAGTGACTAGATTTAGGAAATTAGAGCCATTGATGTTGGTATTATTTAAGTACAATGATTTTGGTTGTTTTAATTAGTATAAAATCATGTAAATACTTGGTATTTTTCTATGTTTCTAATAATCATTTTATTAATGATTATAACTTGAAAATAAGTATTTTATGGTTAAATTTTATGATTTTATTAGAATAGGGTCATTTTGAGACCTTAAAAAAATTATGATTATGTTATTTTGACATAAATATCTGATTAAGGTTTTCAACTTGAGTTTTTTGGATATGGTATTTTGGTTTTTTTGGTGAAGGATTGTAAGTTGAATAAGAAGTTTGGGGGAGAAATATGAGTGTTGGTGGTATCCTTGGAGAAAGATAAGTTTTATCACACCATGAATTTGGTTTCCTAAGTAAAATAATGAAGAATAAATGTTAAATATGGGTTTGGAAGATTGGAATGTGCACTTGGTGATTATGATTGGTATGGTAAGAGGAGGATAAAAGAAGGTAAAAAACTAGTCATGAATTATAGGCATTTTTATTATCCCTCTTGATGAAGTTTTTATGCATTAATTCTCTATATTAAGCATGGTATATTCTAGGATTTCTAATACCTAGTTTGTGTATATACCCATATACACATAATCTTGTATGCGTATATGAGTTTATGCCCTTGTTTTCGATGGAATGAAGACCTGTAATATTTTATCCATTGGTGTATAATTTGCCAAATCCCTTCCAAGGAGAACTACCCTTATATGATTAGAATAATTTTGGTTTTGTACTTGAAAAAATATTTATCTGGCTATTAAAAAAATACTATGTTACCATTTTAAGAACTTATTATGTTTATTTTTAGAAGCATTCAATTATTTAGTCAAAAATTGAATTTGGCTAATTTCATATTTTAATGTAATGGTAAATTAGTCTCTGATGTATAAAACCTCTCATGTTTCCACTACTTATAAATCTCCATTTTTGTCATGGTATGACCTCGCTTGAGTGAAATAGGGGTGATAAATAGATGTATTGACATTTCATTGATGTGGTGCTTTGGCTTACTTATATTATTTTATTGAAAGGGTTCAAACCCTAACTCAACATATTTATAATTTTTAGTGTTCATCAGTTGTGGTTGGTTATTCAATGACTAACTTTTTCTTATTTTCTATAATGGGATCTATAACAAATACCTATTAGAATATATGATCTATCTATATACTTCGACCAATTTTTTATCTAACTACTTAGTTTCCTTGATATTTTCACACTTGAAAATACTGTGTGAACCATATATAGATTCTTTTTACTAATTAGATATATTGATGGGTTGTTTTAATACAAGTTTAGTATGACTAAAATAATTGAATATAGTAATTATTTATCTATATTAATAAGGTCTTAATTAAAGATATATTTATTTGATTATAAACTTATTTTTCCAAATATTTGATTAAAAAAGGCATGGTACATAAATTAACTTGTTTGTCAATTCATGGTTATTCTATTATTTTCATTGTAACAACTTAGGCAGTTGTGCTTTCATGTATTATAAAAATAATTTCTTAGATTAATCCTTTTATTGGATGCTATGTGGAGATTCTATGGTCATTATAATACTCTCATTTCCTATGCATTTTATTTTAGAAATAAGTTGGATGACATTTGTACCTCACAAATCTTTCTTGTATTAGGAAACTCATGTGTTGACTATAGAATATATAGAATGAGGACATAATAATTTATACTATATTTATTTAAGGTTTCTTTGCTTGTTTTAATTGATTGTTTAAAGCTATGTTTTTCTTTGGTTTCATAAATATGTTGGAAATACTTATATTATAAAATTAATCTTAGTCAAAACCTAGCATGAGTTGGTGGATATATCTTAAGTAATGATAGAATTAATGCTTGCATTGAGAATATGCTTTTATGTTTATCAAAAGAGAAAGGTTTCATGATGTATGCTTAGCTTTACAATTTTAAAATTGGAAAGGTATACACAAAACCCCTCTTTTTACTTATTGAACACCTTCTAGAATTTCCCTCTCTTAATTTTACATTAACTTTTATTTGTCTACTTACTATTGATGGGAAGTAATGTTTCCATCTCCATGATGACTTTATTCATTTTAATAACTCAATTCAAGTGTTGATTTATCTTATATGAACCCTTGTTATTTATATTTTAGTTTTGCAAGAAGCTCTTCTCTCTGAATTTTAGATTATTCTTAGCGTGCCTAAAATATATTAGTAATATGTTGTTTATTGTGAAGGTGTAGGATTGATATAATAAATTCATAGTACATATATTTGGTACCTTATTTAACTATAAATATAAATTGTCACTTGATAGTTGGATGTAAAATTCCATATAGTAGTTTAAGGCACTGAGATTTAGTTTTTATTATCCAAACACTTTAATCTTATTAGTTTATATAATAACATTATTTTTTAGTATATATGTTGTAATGTTGTATGGGTGAGTAAGTATTGATAATATTACATCACTCAACCATTATTACTTAAGTTTATAATCTAGATTAAGGATTTGTGGTGAATGTGTCATGGGTATGATCATGTTATAGGGATTGTACCACTTGACATTTACTTAGTATTTATTATGCATGATCCTACATTCTAAGTTATAATTAACTAAGTATGTTAATCTATTTAATATTGGAAACACATGAGATGAGAGTCCATAAGAACCTATTTTCATTTGTGGAGGTGTATTTTAATCTTCCTCATTTTTCTCAAATTTTTTAGTATATCATTTTGTCTAAAGTGGGTTAATTTTTTCTCCTTGGTATTAATACTGAAGGATTCATAATATATGTTAGTCAATACATGATGTATATACCTAGTAGTATACCTAAAACCTTCCTCCTACATGGAATACTTACTCATGAATGGAACAAGTAGAATTTTAGGTTGTACCATGGTAAGGAAACTATTTGAATGAAGGTACCCAAGGATACCTTTTATAGTACTAGTAAACATGTATTTAGTATTGTTAATTTGTATTTTTGCATAAAGTTGTTGTGAAATAAATTTATCTTGTTTATTTTGGATTTAATAGAAAATTTAAATATATCTAAAGTGGAGCACCAATACTTAATCCAATACTTGTTAAAAATTGTTATGTAATTAAAGCATATGTTATTTTTTGTAAGGGGATTGAGTGGTAAAATTTCTTAATGATTGATTTATCAATATAAAATGGTAATTTATTTATGATAATCCAATACAATATTGTATCTAATATTTATTAATTTAGTTATTTTTGTGTTCTTATTTGATTAGATGAAATAAAGTTATGTTGAAACTCCAAATAAATTCAGGAATTACAATACCATTGGATGTTATCATGAATTAGTGGGAGACTATGAAAACCAATTAGGTTTATATTAATTTTAAGGATTTGGTAATAAATTAGTAATGTTAAGAAAACATGTGTTGTTGGATTTCTATATTATATTACATTATTATAAACCAAATAATTCTAATTTATTAGCTAAATAGGTCTAATAACTGATATATAAAATCAAGGAATAAAGTTTATACATTGATCTATTTATGATAATGACGTCTATTATCATATAACACTAGCTTAAACAATGATCTGCACAAAAATAGAGCCAACCTTCTCTTAATTTATGAGATGGTAAAATATTATGGCTTGACAACAAGAGGATCTATTAAAAATGATAGAGAAGATTAATAAAATATTGATAGAGAATAAATAAATATAATAAGGGTGAAAAATAAAGTACCATTTTTGGTTAAGACCCTCATGTGTTTTACTGATATTAACTAAGTGAGACTAAGATATTCAACTTGTTTTTAATAAAATTGTGTGATGAAAGATCCTTAGTGTGTTTAGTTATCATTAAAAATATTTAGTGGTAAATAAGATACTTATTGTTGATTCCTTTTTTTTTTTTAGAAAGCAGTAAGAACTCATGAAAGGAATGATTCATGCTTAGACATGGTAACTCATTTTTATATCTATGATAATAATAAGTATTAGTATTATATTTTCAATTTTTTACTACGAAGTTGACCTAATATCTTACATGAAGTATGTTAGACATTGAAAGTTTATTCATGGAATATTAAAAATTTTATTAATAAAGTGTTAATGAATTCAATTCAACATGATAATTTATATATTCTATGACAACTAAAATAGTAAATTGACCCATCTCTCGCATGATGACTTTTATTCCTAATCTTTTAATTTATAGGTGAAAGCCTCATGTAACGAAGAGGTTGTATCTAGAATGGAAAACATAACCTTGAAGGTTATTTTTCAGACTTGATGGAATTCACTCATTCTAGTAAGCTGGGAAAATATTACTTATGGTTACCACATGGAAGGTATAACCGTTAAGCTTTTTTATTTTAATGAAAATTTTGAATTTAGTTTTTCTTGAGAAATGTTTGGAACTTTTCACCTAAATGATTTTACCTTGTGGTAAAATTTAGAATGAAGTAATCTAAAATCATTTAACCTTAATGACTAAAATAAATAAATTATTTTTATCCTTAAGCAAGACATTTGCATGAAAGTTTAAAATCTCTTCAACTAAGAACCTCCACTCCTAAGACACTCTTCAACTACCCAACCTTAATTAAATATCTATAGTTTTTCCTATGAATTACTCAACGAAATGTTTTTCTAATCTAATTCTGATGTAGAGAGAATTTTTTTAAATAAAAAGGGCTTTTTCCTTGGTTTAATTATTGGAATTCACATAAAGCACTTAATTCTTGGGTTATTAAGTCTAACCACATTTAATTTGGATTGATAATTATTGTTGGAAATTGATAATACCCATGGATTCCCAAAATTTTTGATGGTTTCATCTTTAGGGTTGTTACATTGGTATCAAAGCCTAGGTTACAACCCTAAGGATCCTTAGGATACTAATTTTTTTTTGTTGACCCATAAATTTTATTAAGAAGGATTCAGTTGAGTATAATTAGGATGTGATCTTTAATAAGGCACATGGGTAAACTAGTAGATAAAAATGACTTATGCATATGCATATCTGCTTGCATAAAATAATCCTTATTGGTATATTTATGAGTGGTACCTTATTATGAAAACAAGGGTGATTAAAATTAGTTATGTTATGTTCCAAGCTCCTTCTAACCTATTTGACCTTTGGGTTAACATTATGTTGATTTTTATATTATTGCTATAATTCATATGTTTTATAATATCTTAGATATTTTAAATCCTAATGTAAAGGTCATATATGTTGTTTTACCACATGTAAAACTTATTTCAAGGAAGTGCATTATTTATTAGAAGGTGCACAACCTTATAAGTCAATAACATAGAGAGTATGTAACTTGAGTGTATATACTTGACAAATGTCTTATGATTTTGGATGGTATCACATTTCCATTATTCATTAATTGTTTGGTGAAGCTAATTATGTGGAATAATTTTAACTAAGTGATGATCATCTCATGGTTGATATAGGTGCTTGGGAAGTCTTAATATCTACTTTAATTACTCTCAATTAATTTGTAAGATGACTTGTTTTATTGTTTCATTTGATTCAAGTTATTTGCTCATTATTTTACTAAATTTCAATAATTGGTTATTGTTTTTTTAGAATAATGGAGTTTTATTCCTAACTAACTAAATAGATTTGAATAGTGTAAATTAGTAAATAATGTACAATAATTAAGCCACTAATTTGTGTCAATATATTGTATTTTTACCTTTTCTAAAAATAGTAATAATAGAGAGAAAATCAAACTTAGCTAGAAACTGACTGAGATGGTTGTTGTAAGGTCTAAATATTTTTGTGCAAGCTTGGGAGACTATTGAAAATAGGATCTTATAATTTATTTATAGATTGGATAAGAGCACCTAAAGTAGGACACCATGTTGTTTGATGATATAATCTTATTTTAGAATTATTGTCTAGGTGATTTGAGTTTTGTGGGTTCTACTCAATAGGTATATTTTACTCTATTAGTGAAATATCGAAACCCAAAAGTTTTTGATAGTCATTGTATGTCTATTCTAATATTAAAATCCCTGGGAGCTCTTGGTGCTTGAACTTGGATGGCAACTTGGGAAAGAGAGGGAAGGGGTTAGTGTGTAAAGGATATAATGGACACACTTCACACCCCATGTGTGGGCATGTTTCCTACATACTAATACATTGAGGAAGGATCAAGCTAATGTAATTCTCCCATTGAAGTTCTTGGTGAATTATATATGAAAATGCAACTAGATGTGAAACTGGGTGCATTTCATATTGCTAGGGGCTGGTGTAAGGGTTTGAATAAGCTTGGAATAATATTGGAAGGCTATATGCAAAGAATAGGAAAAAGTTCTCGAATGTACTTGCTTGTATTCTTTTCTCTCTTGTAAATGAGTGATAACCCTTCTAAATGGACTTTGAATGGACTTTTATAGGGAAATTAATGATCATGGGTTAAATGAATTCATGTTAGGCCAACATGAATTAGGATAAGGATTTGGGAAAATATGATCATTAGGACCAAAAAGTACACTTGGAAAATAGTGCCAAAAATATGACACCATAGGTTTAATTTCTCTTGTCCAAGTTGGGTGTTATTCCCTTAAGGGAATGAGACCTAGGGGGATGGATCTATGTCTAAAATAGATGCCTAGGTTTTTAAGGGTTAAGTTTGAAAGGTTATGGATGACTGGGAATCGGTGAAAAAATCCTAAAAGGAATGTGAAAGCAAGTAGGAGGACCTATGGATTAGGTGTCTTTATCCATAATCAAGTAACAATTTTTTTCATTTTATATGACTACATTTGTGCCCCCCCCCTTTATTATAGTGATGCACAAAAGTGAAATACTAGGATAAAGTAAAAAAATATAAAGCGTACTTGAACTTACTTGCAAAGGTGAAGCCCATGAAGCTTGTGTGATGCTAAGTGATGATGGATAGTGCATAGAGAGCACATTATGCAAGTGTAAATTTATGAAATGAAAAAAAGAGTAAATTATTTATTATTATATGTGATATAAAATAAGAACATACAAAAGTTGAGTAAAATAAAAAGGAATGAATACACCTTCTTAAATATGTAAACCAATACACAACCTATTATGATCCTGAGTAAGGCTGAGTAATGCTAGATTATGCTAGATGATGTTATACAAAAATTTATTTCATGAATGGAGTTGAGTGCTCAATTTCATAAAAAAATGGATTAAGAATACAAAGGCTATCCCTTTGGCTCTATTACCACCTACTGAGTGAAGATAGGTGATCATGTGTGTGATAATCAATGTCTGGACTATGTGTCCAATCCCTCTAAATAGGTGGCTCAAGAATATAAAGGTTGGACCTTTAGCTCCATCATTTCCCTATGAAGTGAAGCTATGAAGTGATATTGGTATAAAATAGATGTTATATGAGATGGCTCATGGAGCCCATGGATGTTCTCAAAATCTGACAATGTGGTGTAGATAGCCAAATGTATGTTAGAAACTTAGCCAGTATTGGCCATTATAAGAGATGGAGATTAGACCTATATGAAATCCACTCTAAAACTGATGCACTAGGCTTGTGTGAAATCCAACATGAGAACACAGGTACTTAAGAATTTAAAATTGTATGAAATTTCAACTTGAAAAAGATGTCAACCACCTATAGATGGAGTAAGGCACACAACTGCTAAGAATGATTGGGTAATAAATTAAACTCAAAAATAAAAGAAGACCAATGTATCATGCACATTTCCCCTAATCACTATTGTCTAGAACATGGATTTTGATTTGGAAGTTATGTCAACTTCTTAATCTAAAATTGGAAGTGAGAGCCATCATGTCATACATGATACCCCCTATATCTAGATTCCTTGAGAAAACTATACTAAAACTACTAATTCTGACTGATCTAGATGTGTAAAAGCTATAGCTAAGATAAAAAATTTGCTTGTTAATGGAAAACTTGAGTGTTTTTCTCCCTAGACAAGAGCACTAAAATTACGACACCCTTGTGTTTGGCACTACTATCCATTTGTGGTGATGTTGTCTTATGCTAAAATTGGTTGTTGATCTAGAATTGTTATTGTTTTTCTATAATATTCTGATTGGTTTGACCTATGGATTCTAAAATGGGTGATCTAAATGTTGTTGTTTTAACTGCTAGGATATTTGATATCTATGATAAAACCCTTATTTATAGCCCCCTCTTCTGAGGGTAGGAATGATTGAACCTACAATGATTACCCTAAGAAGAAAAGAGTCTCTTAAGGGTGTTATGCTACATAAATACATGATATAACAATGATATTTGACAAGATATCTCTAGATATAGGAATGTTTATATTGAGCTATTGTTAGATTAATAGGGGTATGCCTAGATAGATATAACAATGTAAAGGCATGTGCAATGTACTGAACTAGAAATGGAAATGTTAGATGTTAGTTGTTAGTTGGAAGGATGGAGCATGATTTCCATCATGGTATCCATGAAAGTAAGGTAAATGCATGATATGGATCATGACATTGCAAACAAGGACAAGAAATCAAGCAACAAGAATAAAAATCAAGAAGAAATAAGCAATAAGCATATAAGGTTGGTTAAGGGGCCATGTAATTAAGGGACATAGGTACATGTCACTCAAACTAGAAATCAAGCATACAAGGCATGTTAAAATACCACATACATATACAATTTGAAATAAATAGAGATTGGTATGAGGGCCAAAAGCACATAGAAGAGTAAAATCAAGGGACATAATCAAATGTCCAAAGGTACACACACATGAATAGAATTAAAGGACATTTGAAAATGTCCTAAGGCACACTTAAGAAACAAAAATGGAACTGGAAATGTAATCACATCTAACTATACAAAATAAGAAAGGAAATCATGTAAAAACTAGAAAGTTACAATCACATCTAACTAATCAAAGTGAGAGTGAAAGTATGAAAGACATGTTTGAATACAAGACTAGGTATATGCTAAGAAATACACAAGTACAAGATACTAGTGAGTGTCGATGTGGTAATCTATGAAATCTAGAAAGTAATGTATGTCAACATGATAACTAGAGTGTGTGGTGTAATAATGACATAACCCAGATGGTGTAGTCATGTAGAAGATACCCCTAGTGGGAAGATGTATCAATGTGTGTTTCGAATGTAGAAGTAGGATGCCCCCTCAATGGGTATAATGAATAAATCAAATAAATAAAAGTCACTACACACCCAAATAATATCAAGTGAATCATGGTAATGTAGACAATCAACAAATAATAACATAGAACAATAAATATAAGTCTAAAATAGTCATAGAAATGTAAAACATGGATGGTACATACAATCTAAATGTTTTTGGTGTTTTTGAATCATTTAAATGTTTTTTTATTTTGAAATTTTATATTGTTTTTGTATTTTTATATAATCTATATAAAATCAAGCAGAGGATATTATGTACAAGCAATGCTAAAAAGAAATTATTTACAAGAAATGTGTAAAAGTAACATATTATATGGATTTTTAAGTTTCTTTCCTTTGAGTGAAGCTAGATGGTACATTTTAAGACTAAGCTCTTCACTAATGATGTATTGGTCTAAAAAATTTGGCTTGAATTTTCCTTTGATTTCTGCTTTAGCATTGACATTGCAAAGATTTTCTTTGAGAACCAAATCATTTACTTCAATTTCTTTGGTGTGAACTCATTTTTTGTAAGATCATTGTATATGTTGTTGGTAGATTCTGAGATGTTCTGCTGCTTAAATGGATGTATGGTCTAGTTGTTCAAGCTAGTGTAAACACTTTTCATGATATTGATCATTAGTGAAAATACCTTTAAGGGAGACATGAAGAGATGGGATTTATAATTCCAATGGTAAAACTGATTTTGTGCCATAAATGAGTGAATAAAGAATGGCTCTTATGGGTGTAGGAATACTTGTGTGATAATCCCACAATTCAAAGACTAATTGATTATGCTAATTATCTCTGAATTTGGTCACTATTTTTTTGAAAATGTTTTTGATTGTTTTATTAATGGCTTTTGCTTGACCATTTCCTTGTAGGTAGTATAGATTAGAGATTATGTGTTTAATCTTATATTTTGTGTGAAAATTCTTGAAAATTTTGTTCTTGAATGATGTGCGATTATCAGAAATGATGGTTGTCATTAAGCTAAAACATGAAATAATGTAGATCATGAGGAAGCTAAAAATATCCTCCCCTATAGTAGATTGAAGTATAACTTATTCCACCCATTTGGTAAAGTATTTGGTAGCTATCATGATGAACTTGTGCCCACTAATAGATTTAAGGTTAATTTTTATGATAAGATCAAATCCCCATAACATGAATGGCCATGGAGAAATAATAGGTTGAAATTTTTTTGAAGGTTAATGTTGAAAATTACTATGTCATTGACATTTATCACATAGATTTTCATATTGTAAACATTATTCTTCCATAGTGGACTAGTAGTAACCTTATCTAATCAACTTGTGTGACATGGCCTTGCCACTAAAGTGACCACCACACTCACTATCATGTATTTGTGTAAGATCAATTTTAGCTTGTAGCAAAGTCAAGCATCTAAGTAATTATCCATCAAAGGATTGCTTAAATAGGTCCCCAACAATTATTACATAATGGAGTGCTTTCTTGTGTAGCTTATACTTGTCATTTCATGAAAACGTATCAGGTGTAATAAATTTATTTTAAAAAGTTATAGATGTCAGATAACCATTTTAGAGTTGTGGAACTACATGTAATGGTTAGGATGGATAGTGATATTAGATTTACATTATATATTGATGGTGCTTGTAGTCATTTAATTATAAAAATATCTTGATCATCATTAATGTCAATAAGGATCAGAGAGGTGGTACTTTCCATTACATCTGCATGTTAGTTTTCATTTCTTAGTATAATTTCTATATAAAAGTAATCAAATTATGATGATAAACATTGTACCATGTTATGATATGGGATAAGATGTTCCTCCTTTATCTGTTAGACATCATTTACTTGATTAACCA
Organism: Torreya grandis; assembly: GCA_037957365.1. Lineage (NCBI taxonomy): Eukaryota > Viridiplantae > Streptophyta > Pinopsida > Cupressales > Taxaceae > Torreya > Torreya grandis. Next base: position 39,548 of record JARHVA010002924.1, on the reverse strand, counting down.
CTTTTTGGGAATCATTGAGGATTTGAATAGATTTGATTTTGAGGGACTAGGCCATAAATAGGCCTAAGATAAGTGCTTCATATTATATTGTGTTGTTGGTGTAGGAAAAGCTTAGTTGGTATGTTATAAGAACTATGTGATCAGAAGGGTTGATAAAGATAATGCCTACCACTGCACTGAATGTGCATTAAGAGCCATAAAATAACATGGTCTAGATATATGAATAAGTAGAATAAGTTGTAAAATCATCTTTTAATGTGTCATTGAGAAGATTGGTGTCCAAGAGTGGTGTTGTTACCAAATGGTTTGTAATGATTTCACCCTTTATTAATTTCTAAAGGATTATTTTTAAGTCAAATTCTACTAAAACCATAACCCATTTTGTGATACAACCAAAAAGATGTGGTTTTTCCAAGAGAAACTTTAGGGTTTGATTTTGTAATGATGTGGGTCTCAATATTGACCATGTAATGTCAAAGTTTTTATGTAGTGAAAACTAATGATATACATAGTTTTTTGATTGCAAAATATTTTTTTTCCTAATCAACCAATGTGCGACTGATGTAATAAAATACTCACTTGGTATGTTGATCATTATGTTATGGTAGGAGTCCTCATAGTGCATGATTTATTACTAAGATATATAGAAGGAAAGGCTTGTTAGGGATAGGTGGTACTAAAATAGGAGGATTAAGGAGGTATTTCTTGATTGTATTAAATATTTCTTGACAAGATTAGTCGTAGAAAAACTTTGTATCTTTCTTTAGCAAGTGAGTGAATGACTAAGTTTTATTAAAAAGTTGTGCTACAAAATGATGGATTACCTAGATCTTTCCTTGTAAGGAATTAAGTTGTTTTAAGTTCATAAGAGGTGGCATATCAATGATTACTTTGACTTTATTAGGGTTAATCTCTATTCCATGTTGAGAGATTATGAAGCCTAAGAGTTTACATGATGTAACTCCAAATGCACATTTCTATGGGTTTAATCAAATGCTATATTACCTGAGTCATTGAAAGATATTTTGTAAATCAATAACATGATGTTGTCATTGTTTGGATTTAGCTAGTGTATCATCGACATAATCCTTGACTCTATGGTGAATCAAGTCATAAAAAATGTGCATCAGAGTACATTGATATGTGGATCTAATGTTCTTTAATCCAAAAGGCATGAAAATGTAACAAAATGTACCTCAAGGTGTTATAAAAGATGAATTTTCTTGATATGCTTCAACAATTTTAAATTGATTATAACTAGCAAAACCATCCATAAATGATAAAATTTCATATCCAATTGTGGAATATACCATCATGTCAATATTTGGTAAGGGGAATTCATCTTTGGGGCATGCTTTATTTAAATCTCAAGAATCAGAACAACATCAAATATTTTTGTTAGGTTTTATGATGAGAATTATATTGGAGATCCATTCAAGATGTGCTACTGGTCAAATTAAACCATCATCTAAGGGGCATTGTATTTCATCTTTGCCAAGGAGAGCCACCTTAGGATGTATTTTACAATTTTTTTATTTAACTAGTTTAGCATTAGGGTATAAAGGAATCTAATGGACTACTATAGATGTATCAATTATTGGTATATCTGTATATGACCAAGCAAAGAGTTCTATAAAATTTGATAAGCCTTGACAAATATTTGCATCTTCTTATTTTTTTAGGGTAGTGGCTAATAAGACAATGTGGGGATTTTTGTTAGTTCTAAAATTGATATTTACTATTTCCTCATTAAGTAGTGTGGAACAATCGAGTGTATATGGAGTTGTAGGAATAGTATCATCTGAGTTAACTGGTATATTAAGGGAAGAATCTATATTCTCTTTGAAGTAGGCATGAGCATTTAAGTGATTTGCAAATATATTTTTATGATAACAAGATGAGAGTTCCTCATATGCTCCAAGAAATTTTAGGAGGGATTCATTGTCAGAGAATTCATCTAATGTAAACATATTGGGTGAAACTATATTATTGATCAGATCAAGATAAACCCATGTTAATATAGAAACTTGATTAACTATATTATCGATACATGTAATGGGTGGCCAAAATTTTATGTGTTTAGAAATGGTAGGAAAATATTTATGATGATTAAGGCTAAACTATTATCCCATCCCTCACATTTGATTTTTTGTGGACACCTTGATAGGATTGAATATTCCTTGTTCATATTTTCCAAGTCCTTTGCCTTGATAACCCATCTTATTAAGATATTTGAGTGAAAAAGGTGAAGTGAATTAGTGATCTATTTTTGGTGCGACAATAAAATTTGGATTTATCTAATTTTGCATATGGTTTGAGGGTGCATTGTGAGAAGCAAGTTCTATAGGTATACTAATGATATTAATGTACATGATATAATTATATGGGGACTCAACAACTTGGTAATGTTTGAAAGGTTCATTATCTATTGGGAATGTGTATATGTAACTTTTGTGACTAAATTTTTGACAAGCATAGAGTGTATAAGGGACTACATACATAGCATGAATCCAAGGTTGACCAAGTAATAAATAGTAATTAAGGTCATTTGGCATGACTTGGAAAGTAGTTGGTAGTGTCTTAGGCCCTAAGGTAAGATTAAGTGTTATTTGACCCATTAATTTCCATGGAATATTGTCAAAACCTTTGATGTTCATATTGGAATGGTCTATATCTTGAGGTTGTGTGTTAAGATGCTTAATAAATGATATGTTGCAAATGTTAAGTCTTGAGTTGTTATTGACTAACACTCTTTTGACTCCCACATAAATAATTCTTAATTGAATATAAAAATGTAGATGTTGTGAAATGATGTGTTGCAGGGGTAAATCCTCTTTCTCAAAAGAGATATGCTCTTTAGTCCATTACATTGTGTTGAGGATAGATGGAACATAAGTTGGTTCAACTGAAATAAGAATTATAGTGTTTTGAAGGGCTACATACAACACATCTTTGTAAATATTTGATCACTAAAGGAGATAAAGAATAGAAACTATATGTGAAGGGGTGCTAACATTGGTGGTAAAGTTATCACTGGAGGTGTAATCAACGTACCTATCTTCATAAAATTGGGTGATATCATGGACCACATGATCTACTATAGGCATAAAGCTAGTAGTAGATAAGAGATAAGAGCTAGATGTACCAAGTTTGAAGGGAGGAGGGATAGATGCAACGACTAGTGTTTACTTGTGTCTAGTATTGATAGGAAGATACTTAAACATTGCCAATGAGGTATATGCATGTTGGTAGAAAGCATGAATGTGAAGTGAAAGGCATGAATTTTTAGTTATAATTTGTGCAATAATATGTTTATAAAGAACATTCCTTAGTGAGAAAGGGATAAAGAGTATGAATTTTTCCATAAAGTTATATAAACCTTCAATATGCAACATAAAATTTTGAATGCATTTAGCAAGATATATTTGAAAAATTTTCCATATGAGGAATGGAAAGCAAATGATAAAGAGCATGAAATTTTTCATAAAAGCATATAATTTTTTTGATATGCAATATAACATTTTGAATGCATTTAGCAAGATATATTTGAACAATTTTCCATATGAAGAATAAAAAGTAAAGGATAGAGAACATGAATTTTTGCATAAAGGCATATAAACTTTTGATATGCAACATAAAATTTTTAATGAAATTAACACAATGGAGTTGGTAATCATTTCATATGAGTGAAATAGAAAATGCAGATTTTTTTTTGAAATCTTGTGCATTTTTTACAATGAATTTTGTAATATCGTCCCATATAATGAAACATAAACATGAAATGAGAAGGACAAAAATTTGTACTAACATATGATAAAATTCATTATTCATGTGCATGATAGGGCCTATTATGGCTTCCTTATTATTTGCAAGAAATGTAAGAAAAGTTTGTAAATAAATGAACATTTTTGCAATTTAATTATGGATGTAAGGTGATACCAAAAGAAGCAAAATAGGAGCTAGTACATGAAACTATGGATTGTTTAAAAAACATTTGTGCAAAATAATATTAATTTATGTAATTTAGATTGAATTTATGAGCTAAGTATGCAATATATAATTTAGAAAATGGTTGGAAAATTAGTGGAAAATAATTGGGAGCTAGTTGATGCTACTAGGGTATTTAAATGATTTTTTTATAAAAATAGTATGACAATTTTAAAATTTTGATATGAATTTATAGAAAATTTATAAAATTTTTCTTGAAAAATTTATGAAAATTTATAAAATATTTATAAAATTAGCAATATACTTTTCCTAGTGTTTGGAAAGTGTTTGTATGCAAAAAGGACCTAGTATGTGCAAACTAGGGTTTTAACAAAATATATGATAATTTTGAAATTAAATATTGAAAAATAAAGAAATGATGGAAAAAAATTAGAAAATAATGTACCCTAGGTTTTTTAGGGTTTTTGTGCGAAATTTAAAGTAAGTCAGGTTCACCAAATGTTTTATTATTTTTTAGAATATTGGAGTTTTATTTCTAATTAAATAAATGAGTATGAGTAGGGTAAATCAATAAATAATGTAAAATAATTAAGAAACTAATTTTTGTAAATAGATTGTACTTTTACATTTTCTAAAAATAGTAATAATAAAAAGAAAATGAAACTTAGCTAGAAACTGACTGAGACAGATGTTGTAGGATCTAGAAATTTTTATGTAAGCATGGGAGACTATCACAAATAGGATCTTGGAGTTCATTTCTAGATTGGATAGGAGCATTGAAAGTGGGAAACCTTGATATTTAGTTTTATAGTCCTTTTTTGGAAATGTTGTCTAGGTGATTTAATTTTTTTGGGTTCTGCTTGGTAGGTCTATGTTATTCTATCAATGAAATATCGAATCCTAAAAGTTTGTGAAACTCATCGTGCATCTATTTTAATATTCAAAGCCTAAGGAGCTATTTGTTATTGAACTTGGATCACAACTTGGGAAAGAGAGAGAAGGGGTTAGCATGTAAAGGATACATTGGACATACTTCACACCCTATGTGTGGGAACACTGCCTATATACCAATACTCCGAGGAGGGATCAAGCTAATGTAGTTGTCCCATTAAAGTGCTTGGTCCAATTGTGTATGAAAATGTAAATAGATGGAAAATTAGGTGTATTTCATATGGATAGGGGCTAGTGTAAGGCTTTAAATAAGATTGGAATAATATTGGAAGGTTATATGCAAAGAATAGGAAAAAGTTCTTGAATGTACTTGCTTGTATTCTTGCTTCACTCTTGTATATGAGTGTCAATCCTTCTAAAAGGATTTTGAATGGAATTTTATAGGTAAATTAATGATATGGGTTAAATGAATTCATGCTAGGCAGACATTATTTAGGATAAGGATTCAATAAAATATGACTGTTAAGATTAAAGGTACACTTATACAACACCATAAATAAGACACCCTGGGTTTTAGCACTTACGTCCAAGTTGGGTTCTATTGTATAGAGAGAATGAGACATAGGGGAATGGATCTAGGCTTGAAAGAGATACTTGGGTCTATAAGGGTTAAGTCTACAAGGTTGTGGATGACTGGGAATTAGTGAGAGAAAAGCCTAAAAGGGTTATGCAAGTAAGTAGGAAGACCTATGGATTAGGTGTTTTTAGCCATACTCAAGTACCCAAATTTTGTATTTTATATGACTATAGTTATACTTAAGGAAATTTGGTGATTAAATATAGACTTTCTATAAAATTATTAGATGGGTCTAATTTAGTTGTGTGTGATGTTATTTTAGACTAAATTACAAGTGTGAATCCATCTTGGAATGCCAAGTGGGATAAACAAGGATTATTTATTTAGATAGATCAATGAAGATTTGGGATATCTATTTATTATGTAATTTTCTTAATCCATGAGGTATTAAATGGTCATGGTGACATGGTGTTTTTATAGTGGATGTTAGTATTGGAATCTATTGGAAATATGCTTTTCTTGGGAAAGGGTGGTGTTATACTCGAGATCCCAGAAGTTGATAATGTCCATATCATATTAGATGTTGGTTTTAGCCAACCATCATGATTCCTAGAGTAAAGTTAGATCTTGTATACTTGAGTTTGATGATGATAGTTTCAACATCATCAAGGTCGATATAGACATAAGTTTTGAGGTATTTTAAATAGGAAATTTAAGGTATGTATATATTTTTTTCTTGGTTATACTTGCAGGAAAATAATGAAGGATTGATCCTTATCCCTTAATAATACATATAATTATGTTAATTTTGTATTTTAGTTACTTACCTATTATATTTACAAAAATAGTATAATTATATCATGATGATTTTACAAAGACATTAAGGCTTGTTTCATGTTACATTTGTTTTATATTAAAAATAACCTACAAAAAATAATGTTGGCATGGTTTATGCCAAGGCCTTTGTCAAGCATGTGGTTGTCATGATTTTTGTTCTTTGACATAATATAAATTAGAACATCCATGTCAGTTATTGACTAGTTCTGCAATTGTAAATATTAAATATACTAACTATGGCACTACATAATTTTGTTTCTATTGTGAATGGAATATTATGATCTAGTTTGTTATTTGAATTTTGGAAAAAGCTAAAATGCAGTAATTTTTGAGTTTGTATAACACTCTTATGATATGTATTATTATGTAGATTGAAATATTTCTACAAGTATAAGATATACATTGTTGGTGAGGTTATTATTGACAAGTTTGACCTCCCAGGTCAAATTGTCACCCCTAAAATTTGAAAATTTTGTCATCATTCTTATTTAACATATTTATTATCATGTTAATCTTGTTATTTCCTCAAAAAGGTCACATTAAACCTTGGTTAATAGAGTTTAAGGTAAACTTGATACGTTTAAGGTTTTGTTCATCATAGATATGCCCATGTCTAGTCACTTCTTGATATTTTTTAGCTAGTTTCATGTGATAAAATGTGTCTAGGATGTATTTATAGGTCTCATATCATATGTCAAGGTCATGTCATGCTCTAAAAGTGATGAGTCAGGTTGGTGATATTATTGACTAACACTATAACCTAGTTGTTTGTATTTTAGATCATTTGATGTCTTCTAGAGAAGGTTTTGGAAGGTAATGGCACTATATTAATATAATAATCTTAATATATATACATATTGAGACATATAAAGGTATTATGAACACCTTTCTAGTAGTTTTATCAGGTTTATTAAGTTTTTGTGGTAGTTTAGTGTTAAAAAGTGTTCTTTTTGAGATATTCATATAACTTTTCAAGGTGAAATTGAATTTCAAGAGTATTTAGAACTTAATTTATTACCTTAAATATAAATCCATGGTTTATAAGGAGTTAAAGGATCTAAAATTCATAAAACCCACTCATCTTTCTTATCGACTTCTTTGGCAGCTCAGGGAAGGTCAATAGTTTTTGCTTAGTATAACTAAGAGAGAATGTTAAGTCAAAATATATTGGTAAATGATAGGGACCCTAATAAAATTAAAGTTTTTGGAATTGGTTTTTATATTTATCTCCCTATATTTATGAACAATCATTAATAATGTAAGGGGGTCACTATGTCCTAATCATCTAGATAGGTCCAAATTTTCCTCTACTTTTTCACTTCAGAAATTGATGGAGAAAAATGGTTATGGTGGGATTATTTAATGGTAAAATATGACCTCTTTCACGTTGAATTAATTAGGTATCTTATTTTTATAATGGTCTTATGGTCAAAAATTGGTTGCATATGTTGTTTGTCAAATCCATCAGTTAGGAAGCACGTTTTGATTTGGTGACTGAGTATCTTCATCTTCAAGGTTTCTCCAATTTATATTTCATTCATGATTCACCTCTTACTTTAAAAAAATCATATACCTTAATAATGAACAATGGATTACTTAGGCAATGATAGTGAGATGGTCTAAGAGTAAGGTGTAGTCATAAAATCATGAATTGCTAATGTAACAAGATCATACAGAGGAGCCATGAAGATAAATAGGTTGGTGGAAGAGCATGAGGTAGTTGAATAAAACTATATAAATTTATTAAAAGTGACTATTGAAATTTTAGTGAGAATATATTTAATTAGACCTTATGAACTATAATGACACAGTTATGTCTATGTATCATGATCAAAATAAACCTCAATGGACTATGTTCACTTAAGAAAAAGTTATGAAGGTGTCAAATAGATGTTCAAGGTGATATAATCCAATTGGAGGGATGAAATAAGATAAATTTTCAACATAATTAAACTTATGGTTTAAAATAACACTATTTTATAAATCAAAAGCATAAAATATCTCTTTGAAGCACATTTTAGAATTGTTTACGGTTTGTTAGCAAAGTTTAAGGTAATAAACTTTCTTAACTATCTTTAAAATTTTTGGATTATTTAAGAATTATTCAATCTCATACCAAGTTATTTAATAAATAATTATATACCCATTACTATATTTCACTCTTTAAACACAAAAAAAGAGTCTATTTGTCAATTTAGATAAATTAAGGTTGTTTAGTAACATTTAAGGTAATCATTGGATTCATGCTAGTGAGGCCTTTTCATATCAAGTGGATAATTCTAAAATTTAATAAAATGTGAAATATTATAAATGAGGTATTGATACACATTTATCATTTGATACAACCTTGTCATACCTTTCTCTATCTATACAGAGGCCAAAAGGACTAAATACTCATCTATAGGCTCAAGGAAAATTGTTTCAATCCTGCTCTTGAAGTTTGGGAATTTTCATAAAGAATTAAGCTAGAAATAAGAATTTTAATGTATGATATTCATTTAAAATTAACTATGGATCTATTCTTGACATTTGGTTAGATCTTCAGCTCAAAACATGCACCTACAACCAAGTTTGTATGAGGATATCAGGAAGCCTATTCAAAATGCAGTCAAGACAATATAGTTTACATGTTTTCAAGAGAGGTTAAAGTGTGAGATGTTGGAGAGTTGTTAGTGATGTCATGGTGATGAAATGAAGGTGTATTTGTGAGTTCATGAAGTGATTTGATATCCTAATCAATAATGACAAAGTGTGTAATGTGTTTATCCTAGTGTGTTTGAAGATGTTTGGTTGATCTTCAGTTTTTGAATGGTTTGAGATGTTTCAAGATGAGTATTAAGTATTGATAATGTGAAATGGGTCCTATTAGTCATTAATTATAATTATATATCTTGTGTGCATGATTGGAATTCACCTAGTTCATCATTGTTCTCATATAGAAATTTAAGAACATCAAATTTTACTCAAGTGCAATGTTAGGCTCCCAAGTAGTTTGATAGTGTTATGCCATACTTAGCCAAATTTGCATGAGGTAAGAAAGAGCCAAGTAAGTAGTCTAATGATGGAATATATTTAATGTATGGAAATTTTAGGAGAAGGTGATCATATGTGTTTGTTTAGTTTTATGCCAATTTAATTTATTGTAAATTTTAGATTATGCATTAAAGTGCATTAAAATATATGCATGCACAAAGTTGTCCTTCCAAGAAATTCTTGACATAGTTGGCTTTGTGAATAGACAAAATATGAGGTATTAAAATGTCACCATATCTTAAATGTGTGAGGGTTATAATATAATATTGATACATTGTTAGATTATCCTATGTGAGGAGATCATTTCATCCAAATTTGAGAACATATGAGTGAGTAAAGCAAAAGATATGACTGTGTAAAGTTGGAATTCTACGTAGATAAGAAAGTTTCCCATAATTATTAATTTTTATGAAATTTGAAGCTCAATAAATATCAAAAAATCACATTTATTTAAGAAGTCAAGAAGCAACGAGATGGTGTCAAGTGTTGAATATTTGATGTTGAGCAAAGATAAAGATCGTGTTTCTTATAAGGATGAATGGTAAGTGGGTGATTGTACAGATAGAGATAAATAGTACACATTAAATTCAAGAGGTAAAAGTGATATTTGTATAGCATAAATAAAGTGAGGATAATCTTGAAGAGATTGATGGAGTGTAAGAGGTCAAAGTTTCTAAATTTCTAGAGATGAGGTCAACATGTTTAAGGTTTAATGTTTGGGAATTGGTACTCCATGCATTAAATGTTGGAGAAAATAGATGCTATGTGTTTAATATAAGAAGAGAGGGCATGAGATGTGAGCATAGTTTTCAAGGTTTAATTGTGACCATTTATTTTTGAATATTTGAATTTGTAATGGAAAAACTAGTGCTCTATATTTTTACCATATATTTTGATCTATGTATAATTTGCTCATTATGTAAAAATAAAACTTGTAGAGGACTATGAGGTGCATCTAAAAATATATATTTTAAGATATAAAAATATTTATAGTCAAAGTTATGAACATTCAAAGTTGTCTATGTATATTCTGCAAGTAACCTAAGAAGATTATTCAAATTTTTTTTTATATTATTCTAATATCTATTGATGAATTAACTATTAGGAAGTATATTAGACTCCATGAGGATGATTTGTGTGAAATATGAAGGATCTACCAATTATATGTGGTATGAACAAGGGCTTAAGAGTCGATTGTGTATTCATTCATGGTGACTATGTGAACAGAATGTTGTGTGAGTAAATTGTACTTTAGTAGAAAAGTGTTTTGGTGACTATGAGCACTTGAGGATGTCTAAGGAGACATAAGGATTGGAACCATGTATTTGAAAGTGGTATTGTTTTCTTGTTTTACTTGATAATTTGCTAAATGGGTGAATAGGCCTTCATGATCCCTATAAGAGCTACAAGGGCCATATTAAAAGGTGTTGTTAGTTAAGGGTGACCCATAGATGCTATGGCCAACCTATGAAGATTATATTGAGAAAAAATATAATCTAACTAATATGATATATTTATTAAGGGTTAATGCATGCTTAATGTGTGAATAAGATGTTGATAATCATAAATGATCTATACATAGTGAAACTAAATGTGATGGTTTATAGACTTGGTGAGATACTTGGAGAAAGATTTACGAAAGATTTGAGAGAGACTTCAGTGTGTGAATTGTGGAGAAAAGGAGAGGTAGATTTCCTAGTAGATGAGTTGATGATTAGATCAGATTGAGGAATATTTATATGACCTATTTTTCATAATTATATTCATATAATAGTGCTCTTACTATCTGAGAATGAGCGAAGGTGAAGAGTGATAATTAGAGGTCCATCGTTAGGTGTTGAATACATCAGTGAAAAGTTGGAGGTGTTCATAGGTGTTGTTGTGGTAACTCAACATCTAAGCGGTCACAGTCTCCTTATAAGGTGGAGCTTTATAAAGGTTTAGTTATTGTGGTAGCTCAGCTAGATAGGTGTGGTAGCTCCTTGTGGGATTGTAGTCTCACTAAAATAAGAGATCGTAGTTCCTTGATCAGTTTCACCTAGTCTAAATTGGATCTTGTTATTATAATACAATAGTCCAATTACATGTTCTAATGGATTTTATCCCATAAAAGGGTTTCCCATGTATATCATGTGTTATATTATTTATCTTACATTTTATTTCTTATTCATTTCTATGAATGATGTGTATGAATCATAAATGTATGTATTGATTAATTAAGAGTTTGAAAGGATTGAAACTAGATTTGAAATATTTGGGCTCACTATTTCATCCCTTGTTAATGATTATATCTCTAATAATTGGTATTAGATTAGGTATTCTGGTAAAGGATTAAAAAATTAAAGGTGATCCAAGGTACAATATGGGTAGCCATCAAAGAGTTTTCTCTACTAAGAAAGCACTAATATTCAATGGATCCAATTATGCTTTTTAGAGTGAAAGGATGAGGACATATATTTTGCCCCTAGGGTTTTATGTATCAAAATATGTTATGGATGGTTATGTTGCTCCTACTATTCCTCCATGTAGTATTGTAGACAAGAATTTGTTTGATAATAATTCCAAGGTAATGAATGCCATCACTTGTGGTCTTACAGTGACTGATTACATCAAGGTAATCCGTTGTAAATATGATAAAGAGATATGAGACAAAATGAAAATAATTTATGAATGAGATTCAAAGGTAAATCTTGTTAAGTTATAGACTCATATATGGTAATTTAAAAGTCTCAAGATGAATGAAGAATATTCTATGGCATCCTTTCTACAGAGAGTTGATGATATTGTGAACATCACCAAAGGTATTTTAGAGAACCTTGAATAATATAATTTAGTTAAAATGTTATTAAGGTCCCTATCACTCAATTTTAATCCCAAAGTATGTATTGTAGAAGAAATTCATGATCTTACTTAGCTGAAGTTGGATGAACTACATGACATCCTTACTACCTATGAGATGAGTAAGAATGATGATATAAAACCAAAGAAGGAAGTAACTTTCAAGACTTAAACGAGTCCAAAGAATAAATTCCAAGGTAAGAACTTAAATTGGATGAAATTTCTGATATAGATGAGGATGAACTAATTGATTTGATTTCAAAGAAATTAAGAATAGGTTCAGCAAAGTATAAAGGTAAACTACCCCTCAAATGTTTCAATTATGGTGAGATAGGACATTTTGCTAACCCCCTTATTAATATAATAAGGATGATGATGAAGACCATGATAGATGTCATGATGATGGAAAGAGATCATTAAGGTCTAATAAAAGCAAAAAGGGATTTAGAAGGTTTGAAAAAAAGAAGAATTACTTCAAGGACAAGAAAAGTCTCTACACCAAAGAAGATTGTAACTCATCAGATGAGAGTGAAGATAGCGAATTAGAGTATGATCATGAAGATAATGGTTTTATTGAAGATAGATCCATTTTTAAGATGGGGAAGGAAGTTTATCACATTAAAAGGAATCTACTTGGAGTGATTTAAATGATGATGAAGATGAGGTGCACTGTGAGACTGAATTGATGAATGCTCTTGAAAAACTAAATATTGATAAGAAGATCAATAAGAAATTATATCTATACTTAGATATTATGAGGAATAATTTAGTTTGTATGAGGTAAGAATAAATGAAGACACCAAAGAGCATCAAGATATAGTCAAGCATCTCAGTTGTCAATTGGAAGTCATGTCTACAAGCTTGAAAGCTAAATAAGATGAATGATCAAGGTATGTAATTGAAAATAATTCACTCAGATCTGAGTTATAAAAGACAACGAGTAAGGTGAAGTTATTTTGAAGATATGAAAAGAGATCAAGTGATTTAAATAATATTTTGAGTGATCAAAAGCATACAAGCGATACAACTAGTCTTGGATATAAAGAAGAACCATAGAATGAAACTCAAAACAAGATTAATACTAATGTCAACAACGAAAATCATACTTTAATGACAAATCATCAAAAAAGGAATGAAGGTGCTAGCAAAATAAAGACAAATCAGAATAAACAACCAATTTCCATGAGGTATGCATGTTTCAATGGTTATTGTTACACTTGTAATCAATTTAGGCATAGAGATATAGAACATAGAAGACATGTTAAAAATTAATTTGCATCAAACTATGGTGGGGGCCATGATTCAAATGGTGTGATTAAGGTTGAAATTTTCAGCTATCATGATGTGAGACACTTTGAAAAATATTATCCATTTAAGGTAGGGCAAGTTGAGCTTCCTTTAAAAGATATTAAGTTCTAAAGTTATTACAAACTAGGACACATTGAAATATTTTGTCTAAAGCTGGTAAGATAGAATGATCTTCTTGTAAAAGGTATGATGTGATTTAAATATTAAAAGAGAGGTCACATTTATAGAATCTACAAGTAGAGGCCTACAACTCAAAATAGGTTTAATCAAGCTCCAAGAGTGCAAGGAAGAAGGTAAGTCAACTCATGGAAGCCAAAGGTGGTAAGTATGAGTCATGATGAGATTGCAAGTCCAAGTAATATATTTTCTTTGGTGGAAAATACCACAAAAGGTGAAGAGTGCCAAAGACTCTCATTGACTTCTCATGTTAAGAATGAAGAGACCAAGCTCAAGGAGAAGACAAAGGTGTTGGTTGAGGCTAGTTCTAAAGTGAGTATGGATCCAAGTGAACATCTTGATATCATTGATTAAGATTCATACATATAAAATCAATTGTTTGTGCCTAGTGATGAGGTTCTAAACTATAAGGTGGATTCTTAAGATGAAAAGGTATGCCATGAATCTTTGTTGTCTCCATGTATTATCAATTCAATCTTAGAAGAGAAGAACAATGTTGTGGTGGTTGAGTATGTTGCTTCTCTTAATTGTAAGAAGAATAAGAAGAATAATAACTATAAGTATCAGATGACCAATGAGGAGAAAGAATAGGAGGAGTTGTGGGCAACTCTTGATTTCACATTGTTTTAGAACATTATGAAGAAGGGTATCCTTGATTATGCTTCTTAGGAGACATATTTTCTTATGGAGAAGCAATTTTGTGTGATAAATATTATATTTCCAATCTAAATAGATAATTTTGTTGATATTATAAAGTATCTAGTTAAGGGGAAGCAACAAGATCATGAACTTGTTCCAAAAATTTGTGGAGCTATAATACGTGATAATAATGGGTGTTTATAGATGGCACAATGAGTTTTATGTAATATAAAGAAGTGTTTAGTACTAATTAATTTATTTTTTATGTGCTCATTAAGGTATATGAATTTATTTTTGATGTGCTCTAGGTTTTTTTGAGGTCTGAAGGTATGTTTGTGCAAATTGAAGATATTTTTGTGTGATCTCAGTTTTCTTAGTTTTTATCTTAAGGGTAAGTAGGCCTAAAATGGGTTATAGGAATTAAAGAATCCCAAATGTGTGAAGGATTAAATATAGGTTTATAAGTGTGTGATGGGTGTATCTAGGTGTGCATTAAGTTTCAAAATTTTGTGTTAGCCAAAAGGAGGTTTGTTGACTTTATTTGTTTTGAGATTTTAGGGTTTTAAGCTATGTTAAAAAACTAGTTTTCATTATGAGTTGAGGTTTGAGGATTATTGATAGGTTGAATGGACCAAATGTGTTATCAAAAAAATTATCATACAGATTTTAAGGTTTTTAGTTCTCAAGTTATTCAATTTTTTGTCAATATAGAGGTTTAATTGGATACTAGGTTTGTGAAGGAAGTATGTTACAAAGGATGATTTTGGTGATGAAAATTTGTGTTCTTGAGGGGTCATATGAGAGTGTTCTAGATATGAAGTTTCAAGTATTAAATATGTGTTTACTAAAAATTGTGGTCTCTACAAGTTCTAGGTAGGGTTACAAGGAGGCTAGATAAGCCTAGTTTGAAGAAGAGTACTTTCTGCTCAGTTTATCCAAAAGAGAAAAGTATGTTTGTTTCCAAGAGATTTCTTAGGTTGGTTGAGATCATCTTTCCTATTTTTTAAGTGGCATAAAGTTCTATTGGCAGTCCCTAAGGTGGCTTGAGAGAAGAGGCTAGTAAGCATGTGTAGTGGTTCTTCATGGTGTGTGGAGATCTAAAGATGCTCATGTGATGAAATAGATTATAAATCTTAGGGATATTCCCTCTTGGAAATTTATTATTAAGTTTCATCATATTTTAGTGTGTTTGTGTGTTCTATCTTTATTTATTGGAGTGCTTGGTTGAAGAGAGTATTAGCATGAATCAAGAGGAAGTTATTAAGGCAATAAGAGGTAAATTCAAGGTAAGGAGGAATTTGTATCATATTTATAACATGGTCCTCTCATATTGGTAATATTTTTAGGTTCTCAAGATCATATTGTGCCCACTTTGTCATTGTGTCAAAGGAGGAGAAAGTTCCTATTGTGAGAGTGCTTTAAGAGAGAGAAGGAAGGCTACCTGAATGATGTTTGTTGACATCAATGATAGAGGGGGAGATTGTTGGAGAGTTGTTATTGATGTCATGGTTGCTATGTACCTAGGGATATGATATATTGATGTATATGGGTTGATGGAGATGCTGACATGTGGCACACATCCCCTTATTTATTTATATGGGTACAATATATTAGGATAATAGAGTAACTTGTAGAATTAGAACATTGGGTAATGGTCAGCCTACATTGGGATTAGGAGGTTACCCATCCATGGGTTAGATAGATGTATAAATAGGAGATGATTATCATGATAAAGATATCGAGTAAGCATTGAGTCTTCTATTGTAAGAGGCTATTGGAGGTTGTCCCCTCGAAGAGACATTATGGAGTTATAACTTCCTAAAGGAGTATTATATTGTGTTTCCCTACCTTAAGGGTATTTATGCATATATTTAATATCAAGATCATTACAAGTGGTATCAGAGCTTCGATTTGGGCAACTTGTGGAGCGAAACCCTAGTTTTGTTTTGAATTGTTAATAACTTTTGATTGGTTATGAATTTTTCCTTAAATTTTTTATCGGATATGGAGAAGATTTTAGATAAGTCACAGTAAAAAAATTGAGATTTTTGGATTCGTTTTGAGGGAGTTATTTCTATTTTAAGTTTTATAATAATTTAGCTATATCTTCTGAACTATAGGGAATTTTTATTCTAAATTTTTACTGGAGATGTAAACAGATATAGTAGAAGTACAGTGAAAATTTCAAAAAAAATTGAGTTGTTTGGAGTAATTTGTTGCCATTTTATGTATCAGTTTTGACATTTTAGGGTTTCACGAACCTTAATATTTTTGTGGATCATGGAGTTGCAAACATTTTCATGGGAAGATGATATTGATGCTAGAGAATGGTGGCTCCTTTTGGATAATCATTTTACAAAAACTTTTGGGCAAAGATGATTACTTCCTTTTTTGTCTGGGCCTACACTACATTGGTTTGATAAATTGAGCTGTATAGAATGGTTTTCTTCATGGACAAAAATGGAATAGATCGTTTTAGATCATTGGGCTATAAAACAAGAAGTAGAAATAGAAGAAGAAGCAGATGAATAATAATAATAATAATAATAATAATAATAATAATAATAATAATAATAATAATAATAATAATAATAATAATAATAATAATAATAATAATAAGAAGAAGAAGAAGAAGAAGAAGAAGAAGAATTGGATGATAAAGGTTCAAATAATTTGGCTCCAAATAAATCCGAGTCAATTTTTCAATTTCATGGATGCATTCAAAAGAAAAAGGTGGTTGTGTCCATAAACCCTACCAACAAGTATAATTTCAATAACATGAATATGGCCAAGCATCTACATGTTCAAGCAAATAATATCAAGGAGGTTCAAGTAGATGGTAATAATATTTCAATGTTTAAAGATTTGAAGCTCATTATGGAAAAATATGTTTTGCATTCAAATTTCTATGCTTTGGATATGGATGATATGGATATAGTTCTTGGATATCCATGGTTAGAGACTTTGGGAACAATGAATCTTAATGTTCAAAAAAAGTTCATGAAGTTTTGGTACAGGAAAAAGAAGATCACTTTACAAGATATCATAGTGAAAAAGACATCAATAACAATCCAGGTAGATCATGAGGATGAGATGGAAATAGGTGATGAAGAGCATGATGAAGATTTAGATGATATAGATAAAGACACACTATAAATGAGCACTTCATCTACTCAAGAGACAAAGAAGAAAAATGTGGAAGAGGTAGAAGAAAAGGTGGATAAGGTCAAAGTATTAGAAAAGGTTGAGGTATATAGACACACACATCATCATGAGAGGAAACAATCATGGAACCAGGTGAGCAAGTGTCATAATAACAATCATTTTGTCTATATAAGAAATAAAATTTCCAATCATTATGGATATGCATGGAATCCAAAGAAAAAATACTATGGCACATGGAATGAATGGGGAAATCATTATGACTATGCATGGAAGAATACCTACTATGGTCATGGCTAGAATCAGAGAAGCACAACAGAATATGGTACATGGAATAAAAATAGGAATAATTATGCTTGGACACCAAAGCAGTGTAATTATGATCATGAAAAAAATCAAAGGAACACAATGGAATTTGGAAACAAGCTTGGAGAGCTATCACCTACCAAGATCACATATGGATTGCTAGATGATCGAGATTGGAGACAAGTGTGCAATGATTTGATGCACACTCATTATTTGGTTTCTTCATATGTTTTAGGGATGAAACATGTCAAAGAGGGAAGTAATGCTATGTACCTAGGGATATGATATATTGATGTATATGGGTTGATGTAGATGTTGACATGTGGCACATATCCCCTTAGTTAGTTATATGGGTACAATATATTAGGATAATAGAGTAACTTGTGGAAGCAGTACATAGGGTAATGGTCGCCCTACATTGGGATTAGGAGGTTACCCATCCATGGGTTAGATAGATGTATATATATAGGAGATGATTATCATGGTAAAGATATCAATTAAGTATTGAGTCTTCTATTGTAAGAGGATATTGGAGGTTGTCCCCTCGAAGAGACATTATGGAGTTATTCCTTCCTAAAGGAGTATTATATGGTGTTTCCCTACCTTAAGGGTATTTTTGCATATATTGAATATCAAGATCATTACAATGGTAATGTCATGGGGGTGTCTTGGTGAGTGGATGAAGTGCTTTGATAGCCTAAGTAATAATGATAAAGTGTGCAATGTGCTTGTTCTAGTGTGCTTGAAGATGTTTGATTAATCTTCAGTTTTAGCACGGTTAGAGATGTTTAGGGATGAGTCTAAAGTATTCATCATGTAAAATGGGTAATATTAGTGGTAAATGATGATTGTATATCTTGTGTGAATGATTGGAATTCACCTGGTTCATCATTTTTTCTATATACATATTGGGTCTAGTGGTAGAAAATATAAATATACAGTTTGATGATGTTGCCATTGAAATGTGTGGATGATTCAAGGGGAGTTAGTCATATGGTTATGATAAAATTATTCCCTACTTGATTTATGATAAATTTTAGATCATTAAATAAGTACGTCAAAAGATATGCAAGTTTAAAGCTGGGCTCCTATGCAATTTGACAATGTTTTCCCATACTTAGCCACATTTGCATGCGGCAAGAAAGAGTTGAGTAAGTAGTTTACTAATGGCATATCTCACATGTGTGGAAATTTTAGGATAATGTGATCATAGGTGTTTTTTAATTTTGTTCCTAGTTGATTTTTCCTAAATTTTCGATCATGTGCCAAAGCACATCAAAATATATGCATGTGTAAAGTTGGCCTTTTAGGTAATTCTTGACATAGTTGGCTCTATGAACTGATAAAATATGAGGAGGAATTTTAATCTAATTATATATCATAGGTTTGATGGTTTCAAGAGAAAATTGATACTTGTTTTTATTCTCATATGTGAGGAGAACATTTAGTCCAAATTTAAGAACATGAGTGAGCGAAGCAAAATATATGACTATGTAAAGTTGGCCTTCTAGGAAAATAAGCAAGGTTCCCATAATTAGTCATTTTCCCACAAGTTAAATCTCAAGCAACATCAATGAAGTGGATTGTTGTAGGAAGTTAGGAAGCAACAAGATGGTGCCAAGTGTTTAATGTTTAATGGTAAAAAAAGATAAATATTGTGCTTATTGCAAGGATCAATAGTGAATGGGTGATCATATAGATAGAGATCAATGGTGCACATTAAAGTCAAGAGGTCAAAGTGATATTTGTCTAGCATTGTTAAATTGATAACAATATTCAAGAGATCAACAGAGCACATATGGTTAAAGTTTCTAAATTGCTTGAGATAATGTTAACATTTTAAAGGTTTAACATTTGAAAATTGGTGCTTTATACATTAAAGATTAGAGAAGATCAATATTGCATGTTTAATCTTAGTAGGTAGGACACAAGATGTGAGCATAGTGTTCAAGGTTTAACTATGATTGTTTATTTTTAAATATTTGAATTTTCAAAGGAAAAACTAGTGCCATGTATTTTGGAAATATCTTTCAATCTATGTAGAATTTACTCATGGTGTGAAAATTAGAGCAATCTAAGGTCCATCTAGAAATATAGATTTCAATATATGAAAGTGTCTATAGTGAAATTTATGAATGTTCAAATTTTATTGTGTGTTTGTGTGTATTTTTTGAGTAACTGGAGAAGATTTTTCAAGCTTGTTTCTATATCTCCTGATGAATTGGCTATTGGGGAATCTTGTAGACTCTATGAGGATGATTTTTTTGAATTATGAAGGCTTGAACATGCATATATAGTAAGAACAAAGGATTAGAAGTTGATTGTGTTTACAAATTTTTTTTTGAGTAAAGTTTTCTTTAGCAAAAGAGTGTTTTGGTGACTTTGAGCACTTGAGGATGTCTAACAAGACATAAGGAATGGACCCATGTATTTTAAAGTGGTAATATGTTCTTGTTTTGCTTGATGATGTGCTAAATGTGTAAATAGGTCTCCATAAGACCTATAAGAGCTACAAGGGCCTTACTAAAAGGTCTAGCTACATAAGGTTGACCCACAAATGCTATGGTTGACCTATGAAGATTGTATCAAGTTACTTCATATGAGATTTTTATTAAGATTTAATGCATGCCTAATGGATGTCCAAGATGTTGATAATCATAAATGCTCTATATATAGTGAAACCAAAATGCGATGGTTTCTAGACTTGGTAAGAAAACTGTGAGAGATTTGAGAGAGGCTTGGGTGTATGAATTAGGGAGTGAAGGAGAGGTAGAGTGCCCAGTACATGAGTTGATGATCAAATCAAATTGAATACTATTTGTATGACTTGTTGGTCATAGTTAGGTTGGTAGAATAGTGTTCTTGTTATTTGAGTATGAGTGAAAGTGAAGAGTGATAACTAGAGGTCCATCATTAGGTGTTGAAGACATCAGTGCAAAGGTGGATGTATTCATAGGTGTTGTCATGGCTCAACATCTAGGGGGTTATAGCCTCCTTGCAAGGTAAAAATTTCTAAAGGTCTAGTTGTTGTGGTAGCTTATCTAGATAGGTGTGGTAGCTCCTTGTGGGATTGTAGTCTGACTATAATAAGGGATCATTATTCCTTGATTAGTTGCATCTGGTGTAAATTGGATTTTTTATTATAGGATAATATTCTAATTATAGGTTCAAGTGGGTTTTCTTCCCCTAGAGGGTTTCTCACATATGTCATGTGTTATATGCTTGATCTTACATTGTCTTTTGTATTCATTTCTATAAATGATGTTTATGCCTTACAAATGTATGTATTGATTTATTATGATTTTTAAAGGATTTAAACTAAATTTGAAATGTTTGGGCTCACTTATTCACCCCCACCCCTCTTATTTATTATAACTCTAACATGAGAGGGTTTCCAATGAGTTTCAAACTAAAAAAATACAATGACCTAAATAAGGAAGGATAAGTTTCAAATCCTAGCATACAAGGATTCTCAACTCATCACCTATAGTTGTACTATGAGTAATGATGACATAATTAGGTTTTTTTAGAGCATAAGGGTGAATTTTTGCATTATGGTAAGATATTAAGTGAGTAGATGACTATGTGAATTAATTAAAGGTAATAGATACCTAAATAGGATCAATAGAGAATAATGAATCAAATTCACCGTGAACACTATTAAAACCTACAAGCCTATGGGTAAAAGTACAAAAACATCACCTCTAAAGTATTCCATGAGTCTCATTCAAATGGTTTGGATATGGGAACTATAAAATAGGGTTTTTACTTGATGTTAAGGACCTATTTAATTTTTGGCATAGACTATAAACCCAATCTAAAGTTTTATATTTATACCAATAGAGAAAAGATAGAGGTAGGTCTCAGAATTCCCTAAAGGTCTATGTGAGTTGGTATTAATGGGTAAAAGCTTGACATTAGTGTGAGAGGTTATAGGTCCTTGATGTTAAGGACCTATTGAATTTTTGGAAAAGACTATAAGCCCAATCTAAAGGTTTATATTTATACCAATCAAGCAAAGATAGAGGTAGGACTCAAAATTCCTTGAAGGTACATGTGAGTTGGTATTGATGGTTAAAATATTGATATGAAGGTCTCTCAAACATTATTCAAATATAATTTCAACTTTGGTAAAGTATATTGAAGAGGTTCAACATCAAAATTGTAGGCAAAGTATCATATGACTGCCTATAATCCTTTACAAGAAAAGGAATACCATCTACAAGTTTTGAAGAATTAAAGATGAAATGGAATAAGGAAAGAATAACGAGGTAATTAGAATCTTAAGGAGATATTAATGAAGTTTTAATTTCTTATGGAGGACAAAAGAGAGAAATCTTAGCCAATAATCACCTAGATCCAACCCTTGAGCAAGTTTTAAGACACACACACACACACACACACACACACACACACACACACACACACACACACACACACACACACACACACACAGATATATATGGTTGCAAGTTGTAGTCTTTGAAGGAGGACTAGATTATGAAGTTGAGAGGTAGACAAGGGTTTGAGAAACCATGATAGAGATTTAAACATTTAAAATATTTATTTTTAATATCAAGAGAAAGGCCATTCTCATATTTAGATGGAATGTTAGACCTAAATGAGTAGTTATAGACCTACTAAGGTAGACATGAGTAAAATATACTTGTGGTGGTTACTTGAGAGTGCTAATTGATTTTTGGAGAGTCAATTTGACATGATAAAAAAATTTGACACCTACCAAATACTATCATAGTTCTAACAATATTTTTGAATAATATTGGGACCTTAATCTACAGTTATAGACCTAGCAAAGACTGACATGTATTATACAAGCCTAACCAATGAAAAGACCAATTATATGGATTATATGAGGACTTAATTAGTTTAAAAAATCAATAATGGAATGATAAAAACCCTCAAACTCAGTTTTAGATCACCAATGTTCTAGAAGGGTGAATAGATGAGGATCATTTCCAAGTTGTACTCAAGAAGGGTCTAGTATGCATCTATATCCAAGGGCAATCTTGACATAATAAGGAAGAAAGGATGAAAATTTTGTTTTTAATTTGGAATATGGAGTTTTTATAGGATGTGGAGGAAATTATATAAAGTTTATAACATGATTCACATCCTTGGTAAAGCTAGAGAGGTCAAAATAGGATTATTAGGGTCAAAATGACCAACTTACTCATAAACCCTCAATCACAATTAAGGATTCTACAAAGGGTATTAAGTGAAGAAATGATAATGGAGATAATTTTATAAGGTCATAATAAATATTTTAAACCTTCTTGAGGCATTATCACTCATAATAAAACCCAAAAACTTGTACTTTCAGGCATGTTTCTCTCTTAGCCTCACAAAATGCATAGTTTGTCAGTTGAAGGTCATTTTATAATGCTGAGGTCTTTCATGATAATTTTCATGGGAAATCAAGCACATAGGGTATGTTTAAGGTGTCCCACTACACCAAATTCCTCGAATTAGCTCTTTATTTAGTCCATTTTGCTTTATGAACCATTGGTAAGATGGTAAGCCCCTTAAACCCTTGTTAAACCCTTCTAAAAGACCTGATTGAGGAAATTGATTGTTTAAATGCCCCAAATGGAAGGATTCAACCTATTAAAAAATATTAATACCTATAAAGGTCTCATGATCATTTTAAAATGGTGCTTGAAAGTATATTTGTAGGTACGTGTAAGAAATAGGCTAACAAGCATGGTTGTAGGTGTTTTCTTGAAGGAAGAAGGTATGAAATGGATTAAAAACCATAATAAAAGGTATATTGATACTTAATAAGGGTTAATAAACCTTTAGAACACATATCCATGCCTCATAAGGAGTTATATTATATTTTAAAGTTGGCTACTTGGTCAAAATGTGAAGAAAACTCAGTTTTGCAAGTTAAAAGAAGTTGCAAGCCTATAAAGTTCTTCAAAAGGCATATAATCAAGAGATTGAGTTATGAAAAGGTGTTTTAGACCTAAAAACCCTTGTTTTAATAATCAAAACCTTAACATTTCTAAATAAATTCTTCAAAAGTCTCTTAAGCATTCACAAGTTCTTAGACTAGGGTTTTTAGCCATTTCATTGTTCACCCATCCATACAGGTTCTCAAGAGATAAAAATTGACATGAAGAATGGTATTATCATGGGGAAAGTGAATCAAATACTTCCTATATTTTTCAAATGTATGTGAGTGATTTTGGTCTAAATCTCAATTTCTAGGCAAGGAGGCCTAGTGGAGGCCTAATTGGAGAGAGATTACATAGTAAAAAAATTTACTTATACTTGCTTTTAAGTTCTAAAAATTGACATGGAGATTTAATCTGATATTTTTTTCTCAATTTTTTTTGTATTTATCTATTAACATATAAAAATTATTCTACACATGGAGGCTTATATATTTTGAAGGTTACAAGGAATGAGTCCAAATGAGACTTTTTAGAGAAAAATCACATGTTTTAAACTATTTAATGGCTCTGCACATATTATTTTAGGTCATATATCATCTTTTTAGCCATTCATGGATGGAAATTTCTTTCTTTAAGGCAAAACCAAGTTCTTTCCTTTTTATGCCATGATGCAAGATGAGGAGTCTAAGTGATCAAATAAATAATTCAATACCTAAAAGCTATTCAATAAGATTTTTAAGGTTCATTTTCACGTTCTACACCAGTTAAAGGACAAAAAAATATCATGATCTAGATGCAAGAATCATTCAAATGTTTGAAGGAGTCATCAACTACCTCAATAAGACTTTTTTCTTCTCCTATGCCAAGCGAAGTTGAAAAGGTCAAAAATACATTAAGAAAATTCTAACATACCTCACAAATGTGGAGATACATCACAAATGGATGAGGAGAAGTATTAAATTTATAAAATGATGACCTATTTTCATGAAAGAGGACTTATTCATCAAGGAAGACATGCAAATAAGGATATAAGGAATGTGAGAAATGATATAGGCACTCCAAAGTGTCAAACTTCACCAATCAATGCTCAATAATTCTTCAATCCTTATAAAAAATGTTATATATAACTAATATTTCAATTTTGTGAAGGAAAGAGAGAGAATATAGAACACACTACATAGGATTCAAAGGGTGTGAGGACAAAATGAGTCATCCCTATTTTGGGGCTATTTTGTCTCCCCTCTCCTACCCTTTCTTATATTTATACTTTCTTTTCTATTATTAACATATCACCTTTTTGCTTTGGCTATGATGAAATTCTATCAAAACTTTGAACTACACCTTTTGAAGAAATAAGAAGATATTTTCTTCCATTTTCAAGTTGTTGTGTGAAGTGTATGTGTGATTTCCATTGATATAACATAGTGAATCAATACTTTTCCTATGTTAATGTCTAGTGTTTTTACCTTATTACAACATATTTGATTTTCTAAGGGTCATACTAACCATCTAGGTTTAATCTCAATACAAAATTAAAAGTGAATTCAACACTCTTTCATTCCTTCCATGTTAAAAGTGAGTAATGTCAGTACCTTTGTGTGAAAAACTATTGTAAAAGTCATATACTTGAAGTGAAGAGAATGTGTGCAAGATCCTTTGTTTACTAAGAGTGTAAATTTAAATAAAAAATGGTCACAAACATTGGTTCATCACCTTTTTTTTCAAATTTTCATGTCAATTATAGTGTAAACATTATTCCTTCACCTTTTCCCTTAGTCAATAAATAAGTAATTAGTAGGATTAGGATAAAATTTAGTGAGTGCAACCATAAAACTAGCCCTCTATCTATATATTATCTCCACCTCAAAGTCACCCACACTCTAGAGAGATTCCATTATTTTAGTACGAGTGGGAAGAGGCACACATTATCATAAGGGTAGCAGTCCTAATTGATAATAGTTATTTCCAAGCTATGTCACTCTAAGATAGCATAAACATAATACATAAAAAAATAATTGACTACTATATGTGTATTTGGTTTTATGTGCTTGTTTTAATTTCTGTGTCACTTTTATTGATAGATTAAGAAATGTTCCTAATATGAACATGTGGTATTGTGTTGGCTCAAAAATGAGCATTGGCAATCATGTGTAAATACTAAAATATGATATATGTATTAATATAGTCTTCTACACTTGGAAAATATCCATTATGGTTGTACCTTTTATTCATAAACCTACCCACTACTGAAAGTCTTGCATTAACTATATATTTATGTTTAAATTTATTATCTCTTAGTCTAACCTATATTATTCAAATGACCAAACCTTTTATACTATTAAAAAATCTCTAAACCTTATTATTATCCTTCACTATCAGTTCTGGACCTATACCTATTTTATAAATGCGTGGACACTTGCATCCTAGGTGGACACCATCATCAATGCAAGTGTCAACTTTCCTACAAAGTGTCCATTGACCAACAACCATCCAATCTACAAATTAAAATTATCCCAAAGGTTGGTCTAAGTGATTTGGTGTGACATATTTATAATAGGGATTAGTACATATACAAGGTCAACCCTCATTCATTCCTCACTATCAATCACCTAGTAATCACATATATCTCATATACAAAGCTACCAATGCACATTCAATAAAGCTTTAAAGAGATAAAAAATTTCCTTATTCATTCATATTTATATATAAATCATAGGAGTGGTACTTCCATAGGTCTAAATTATTCAAAGAGAATTCCATGAACCATATTCTCTAATTTATAAGCTAGGTCACTGCATGCCATTTCTTATCACACATTGCATATTGAAATAAATGCAAGCTAAAACATATGAGAAGACTAAATATTTATGAAACCATCTTAAAATTATTATATATGTAGGAATTTCCCACTTATATGGGGGTTCTTAGGGTAGCTTGACACTGTGAGCCCAGTAACCCAATTCTCTTATAGTCATCCAAGGTTAAATATCTAGGGTTTGATCATTAGAAAAAGAATGCTAACTTCTATCCATGATCTAAGGAAATAAAAATAAATGTGTAAAAATCTTATAAGACTTAATTTTGTATGATACATATCCAATCAATATTCCATATTGGACACCTAAATTATAGTCAGACACCTTCATCAATGCAACCATTCATACGTATTGCAATCATCCACAACCACATATAATATTCTTGGCGTTTGATGATTATTCTAGGATCATCTTATATTCTAATTATAGTATATTTTATATTAGACCTACATGAGTAAAATTAAGTAGATAAGTATCAAATTTTCCCTTTTATTTTAATATATATCCAAAGTTATACTTTACTATTTTTAGTAATCTAAGAAGTATAACTTCATAATATTATGTATCTAAGTTTCTATTAATTATCTTACTCATTAAATTAGTTCACCATACTTGTGTGAAATATAATATAATTACCCTTAGCCTTATATTTCCCCTTTATCTAAATTTAGTGTTAAACATTTGGTGAACCCAACATTTGGTGTCAAAACCCTAGGTTGACCTAGGGTTTTTTGTTCTAATTTTCTAATTGTTGTAAATTTCTCTTTCAAATTTTGTATTTTTTATTTATAATAAAAATAAAATGTTAATTAAAAAAATTATAATGGAAGATAAAGAATCCTTAATCATCCATATCAATAAAAATAAGGTCTTACAAGATGCATTTTTGTATGTTACAAGAGATGAAATCAGTAAACTTGCCAATGCTAAGGCATCCTCCCCTACTAATGGTGAATCCTTAGGTGGTAAGATAACTAACTCCATATCAATCACTCTACCCTCCATCACATAATAACTTCATAATTTTAATGGGGGCATGCTTAAGTGTTTACACCATTGTTCCCTAGGAAAAATCCTACTATTACTACATCCTTCATTGGAAATATTGGCAATTTAACCCAATTACCAGTTTCAATTCTTATATCAACTCAAACTATGGGTGCACTTCCTTAGGTTACTTATCAAATTGTAAACCTTAGTGATAAATATGTGAAATATTATAATCAAACTATAAAAATTTTGCAAGCTAAGTTTAGAAATATTGAATTAAACTCTATGATGTCACCTTATGCTATTGATTCACAAGAGGTGTTGCATAACCCTCCTCCACCTAAAATATATTTTCAACCCTTACCAACTAGCATTTATTCACCTAAGTTCACATTTTATGATGGCAAGGATGATCCTAAAAGCCATCTATTATCTTGTTATGTGGCATGCCTTGATTATGCCTCCAATGATAAAATTTGGCTAAACTATTTTCAAGGAGCCTCAAGGAGTATTCTCTAAGGTGGTTCTATAATTTACCAATCCAATCCATAAAATCAATCAATCCTCTTATGGAACACTATTTAGCACAATTCTATATCAACATTAAAAAAATGGTATATTAAGCCTAAATTATAAAAAAAAAACAAGGAACTAATAAACTTATCAATGAATATGTCATGACGTACAAGAAATTGTGAGCCAAAATTACAAACCAAATGGAAGATAAAGAGATTCAAGATATTTTCAACCAAATTTTTATTTCACCATTACATGAGTCCATTATTATCAAATTTTCAAATCCTTTAATGATTTGTGCCATATTAAGTACAATTGTGAAATGAAACTTATCTCATTGAATAAGCTAAAATATTTAGTAAACACATTGACTACATCCAATACCAAGTTTAATATTAAACCAAGATACAAGATCAAACCTAAAAAACCAAAAAAGGACTTAAATACAAATGTTAATAAAGTTTCATAACAACCTAATCAGATTATATTATCCAATTCATGAAGGAGACAATTCACATGATCACCAAAGTCCCTAACTTCTCTACTTAAGGATCTTGTGGATTTTCATCTTGTATCCATCCTTCCTAAAATAGAGGCTGATATGAATAGACTTATACCTCATGGATATCATGTCAATGCTTATTGTGACTATCACCAAGGTTCTAGGCATTATACTATCTATTGTTATACCTCAACACATAAAATCTAAGATCTTATTGATAACCAATAGCGTATATTTGGTGACCCTTCTAAATATTCACAATCATAACATGGTGACCATTAGAACCAAAATATGTTTAGTGACCCATTACAAAACCATTTTCAAAATAATATGGAAGTGTAAATGACATATAATGTACATAATCCTTTACCACATCGTGGTCACCCATTAGATGGGATTACTAGTACATATAAATGGCATAAAGCTCCTATGATTTGGAGACCTTCTATTACTTATTATGATAATGAAATTGTGGATGATGAATTAGATCTTCATTCACTATTATTTGAGCATACCTTGATCACTATCTTATTCATAGTGTTATGATAAATAATGGTGATATTTAAAATGTTTTCACCATTGTCTTGCTTGCATATTTAGGATATACACATGATGGATTACACCCTTAGACCAAAGTGGTCAAAGAATTTGATGGGACTTCATAGTAGGTCCTTGGAAAGATTGACCCACTTTTGCAAGTTGACCCAGGACATGTGGTCACTAGCTTATCGATTATATCATACACATTAGTCATTGATATGTTATTGGGATGACCTTAAATACATAAAATTTTCATAGTACCATCCATAGTGCATGGGTGTGTTAAAGATATTCATACTAACATAGTAGTCACATTTCCCTAGAATTCCATATAAACATCCATTGAACAAAACCAATTTATTACAAGGTAGAAAATAATAAACCTATTAAGTTTAATCCTACATGAAAGGTTAAGTAACAAAAAATACACATTCATATGCCACACATACTTGAGAGACCATTTCATCATAGATACATAGTGGATTCCATGTAATCTTCATCTACTGCTACACATCATACTCTATTATCCAAAACTAAACATGTTCCTATTACTAATAATTCAAATATAATACAAAGTATAAAATTATGGGTTATAAAAACCCTAGATTATTTTATTCTCTCTTCAGGACCATAGATTATTACAACACATACATAGAACATTATAGAGCCTACAACACTAGATATTACTCTCATACATAGTACTTAGTAGTACCACTATTTTGATATACCATATCTAGTGTAAATAAAAAATTTAAATGAGAATCCATTAGATGAGATAATTGGTTATAATTTTTATAATAATAATTCCAAAAATACCAAAAACATTCAAAAAATAACATGTTCCTAGTTGTACTATTTCCTATACATATGTTGTTTGATCCATGTTAGTATATAGCATATCATTCCTTTCTATATATATGTGTGTGTTTCATGATTCATTTTAGTATGACATAGGCATAACATGGTACATGATATATGCACATACATATGTTGGGATTACTCTCTAGTCATGTCTTAATTATGTTGAGGGAATCTACTTCTTTGATCTTTATACACCCATGTTACATTATTTTATGATCACTTTTTATTA
Source organism: Torreya grandis (assembly GCA_037957365.1). Taxonomy (NCBI): domain Eukaryota; kingdom Viridiplantae; phylum Streptophyta; class Pinopsida; order Cupressales; family Taxaceae; genus Torreya; species Torreya grandis. The sequence goes on along the minus strand of JARHVA010002924.1, from coordinate 9,460 downwards.
TCATTTTTGAGCTTATGTACTTACACATTCCTATATCCATGCTTATGCTTTTCACAATGTACTTTATATGTTATATACTTAACATGGCTTGAAAACACATATGTTTATGAATTAGTATGCTATGTTTATATTAGTTTCATATTATACTTACGTGTTATTACCTTGCATTGTTATGCTTGTTTTGAGCATTTGAAAATGCTCCATTGATTTTAGCCCCTGTACTATGATTGAATATTTAAAATTTAAACATATCATTATTTATTATCTATGGACATTTTAATATGTTGATCTATGCTTTTTTTTTATTTGAATAATTCATGTCCCTTCAATTGTGTGGCATTTGAAATGCCCTTATATAAGGTCTCCTTGGGCCATTTTCTTATTGTTTTTCTTTTGAGTGATTTTGTGTGTGTGGTTGATTTATTATTGAGTTTTTATTATTACTATCTAAATTTTTCCATGATATAATTCATGCATCTTGTGTTTTTATGTGATCACATATTGCATTCTTAAATGCTATATCTACCTGGACATGTTACTCCTGTATGTTACATGATCCATACACAACTTATACAATAATATTATATTTTTGAGGTATGGTAATTAATAGATTCCATTTCAAATCACCTCAAAATGGAAATATTAGTTGGGGAATGTAAAATAGGCATGGATTACACACTTTAATAAATTATCTAGATTACAATGGGGGCCTATTATATAAACATGTCCTCGACACATACACTAGTTCTCATATTATCTAGATTATAGTGGGGGCATGTTATTGAAACATGTTCTTCACATTTACACAAGTTATTATGTTCTCCAAATTATGTTGGTACATGTTGTGGAAACATGTTATATGCAATTGCATACATCCCACATTTAGTATATTTCATAGTTATATGATTGAGATACACATTTGTGGTAATATTATATATATGTGTATTGTTAGTATACCTAGGTTTCAGATGAAGGCATATATGAGGTGCATATTCCATGCAAAGGGCACCAAAAACTAAAAAATAAAATCATTTACATATTTTAAATAATATTATTATACCCAAATTGTACTAGTATTGATTCAATATACTACATTATTTGGTTCACTTTTGAAAGGTTAAGTTGATTAAATCACTCAATCTTACCAAGCTTATAGGTTACACTTCATTAAATCATATAAATTTACAAAATATATATGTGTATTCTATTAAATCATACCCCCTCACTAGATATATATTTTGAGTTGATTAAATTTATCACACTCACTAGATCATGCACATATTTGGGTTGCATGACTGAGATAAAACAAGTTCAATGGACATGCTGCATCAATGTTGGGGGAATGTGTCCTCCAATATGAATATATATTCACTTTCATATTAATATTTTTCCTAAAATAATATCCCATGATTCATAATGAGGCATATTTTCAAATAAAATTACCAAAAGGAAAGATGGTTGCATCAACATATAAGTGTATTCCTAATCTTGCTCATTCTACTTTCAATCATTTCAAAAGATTTCAATCACAAATTTAATACAATGATTATATATTATAACATTATCTTGATTATGTGTTGTTCACTAGAAGATCACTCAATTTGGGATCATGTAATGATAAGGTGTGTTATACAAACCTAGGTATGCATTTCTTTCCTTTAAACTAGTAATTTCAATTATATATTAAATGGGGGTTGTAGATATTCAAATCCAATCTATGTAGAAATATAGTCTTGTACACTTTAAAAATATATATTATGGTTGTACCTTTCTAATATATACAAACTCACTATTGAAATGATTACATTCACCATATCTTTGTGACTAAATAGATTATCTCTTAGTTCACCCATTGTTATAAAATTGACTAAGCCTTCTTTACTGTGAAAAATTCTCTACACCTGCTTTTTATCTTGCTTATTCTCTAAACTTGCTTATTTTCTAAGCTTCTTAGACACTTTCATCATAGGTAGACATGTGCATCGATGAAAGATTCCAACTTTCCTATAAAGTGTCTAGTACCTAAAAGGCATCTAATTTGTAAATGAAATGTATCCTAAAGGTCGGCCTAAGTTCTATAGTATGAGATATTTATAAAATAAATTTGTGTGTGTGTGTGTGTGTGTGTGTGTGTGTGTGTGTGTGTGTGTGTGTGTGTGTGTGTGTGTGTGTGTGTGTGTGTGTGTGTGTGTGTGTGTGTGTGTGTGTGTGTGTGTATGTGTGTGTGTGTGTGTGTGTGTGTGTGTAATATCAATCATCATTCATTCCTCACCTAAAAACCATCTATAATTCACATATAACTCACATGATGGCTACCAAGGAACATTCAATCTAGCATTCAAGTGAGAAATGTTGGTGCATGATTTTTTCCACTTGTGATTTTACCTACATGGTTATTAGTCAACTTTATTATGTTTGTTAAGGTTATTAGATTAAAATACACTTGATGTATTTTATAATAGTGAGTTCATTCATTACCTTTTTGGTGACCTAATATCTCACTATATAATGTACCTCCTTTGTGCTTTTCAACTAATCAATGAATGAATCTTTTGATATATTTGATGAAAATTTTGTTATGGTGTTTTTTTTTCCACCCACTCCTAGGATTTTCATGCAATATTGGATGTTTAGATATATTAGATCAGTCCAACATGATATCAAAGTTATGATCTGATAGTTATTTTTCCATTTCTAAAATATTTAGTGAGTTCTTTCTTGCATGCATTTTTGGTTTTCTTGATTTTAAATATTTTCAAAGGTTTGGTGGAATTTCATGAAAATTTGTGCCATATATACCACATAATTATTTAATCACAAAAAATATGGTGCCATCAGATTTGGAAGTCACCATAACCCTAAAATTCATTGTAAACATGACCTAGATTCAAAACATCAATTTTTGGCCATTTTTGAAGGGTTTTAGGGATTTTTTGTGATTTCATGTATATCCATGCATGAGAATTATCAAATCAAGAAACAATTTCTCAATTTTTCTTAGGTTTTTTGAGTTCTTAAATGGCTCTTTGCTAGTTTTTGGAGGAGTTGTACCAAATCTATATATTTCTAGGTTTTCTAATTTAGGCTAAGTTTTTAACACTTGTAGGTAGCTTTGGAAATTTTTGAACTTGGTTAGACTTTTGGTAGTATAAAAATAGGCCTAGGTATACATTATAGCCTTAGTAGAATTTTACCCCTATTTGCAAGCACTCCAAACTTTACACCTTTGTTTTCACCTTTATCAAAACTTGATGCCCTTATTTTTAACCTCAACAAAATATGACTCCTCTATGTACAATTTTTGGAACCCAACACCCGTACATGCACCTACATCAAAATTCAAACCTACTAATATCAAGCCTATCATGCTCCATCCACCATCTAGGTAAACTCCCATTAGAAAGCCCTTCGATGGGCATTTTGGTTTGTCTAAACACACATAGGACTCTTGAGAGTGTTTGAGCACCCATCATAACCCAATAGGTGTTGAATCATCCCTTGGAATCCAATCCACTTATACATAGGGAAAGTGGAATCTGACACCTATGTGAATAATACTTTTTTTCGCCCACCCTCTCTTTCTTTGTGTTACTCTAAGACATTCAAAAGGCCATCAAATTTAATCAAGTGAAGAGTTATATTATTCATTTGAAATTTAGAGCCATTTTTGGATAGCATCACTCGCACATCAATTAAAAAGGGGGATGGGGCACTAAAAAAATATCTTAGCCCTTGGTCATATTGGAGTTAATCCCCTAGTCACTTCTAACCCAAAAGTGCTTAACTTTTACTCCAAGGAGGTTTAAGTTTTTTCTTGAAGAAGTTGATTATATATATATATATATATATATATATATATATATATATATATATATATATATATATATCTTAGGAAAGTTGATTTTTAAAAATTCCACCATAATTTATGTCCAATTTTTTATGTGATCAAGAGTTTTGAACTAGCATATCTTTTGTTTGGTAGCTCCGATTTGAGTGTCACCTTCTTCAAAAGTGATTTTTTATCTATGCATAGGTGGTCATATTGGGCTCACTACAGCTCCCTTAAAACCAACCATTTTAATCTCATGTATAAATTATTAGTTCATCCTGATGTCCCTCTAATTTCTTGTATTTATGCACTAATTACTCAATATGAATTCTTAGTTGTGTATGACATCTATATGAGTGTGCTTATATTTAAATATTTATGGAGGCTTACTTTAAAAGTTCTAAGGGGGTACTATGTACTACTATGCATTTTTTTATTTTCTACATTTCTTATTTACTATATATAATAACCTATTTTCTACACTTTGGATTCAATATCATTAAGTCTTCTCACACCATTTAATTATCATGATTAGAAATTTATAATGGAAATAATTTTGCAATCCAATGATTTTTATCGAATTAAAATGGAAAAAAGACTAAATTTAGAACATATTTATAGAAAATTAAATGGTTTAAACATTGTGATAAATTCCATTGAATACTATTTCTTTTCATATCTCTTGTTCCACTCTTTCACATTGAACCTAATAGAACACCTAAAAAAGTAAGGACTACACTAGAAAATATTTTTAGTAAGTAGGATGTGATGAGAGGCCATGAGATAGAGAATAAGCTCATCATTTTGATTCTAATTGACTTTGACACCCTATAAGATTTATTCACCAAGTTTAGATGTCTAAGGTTGTAGTTAAAATAATGTGGAATAGATAATAAAGATGGTTAACTTGCTCTATCTATACTCTCTAAATTGGGTCCAAACTATTCTATGTTTAGTTTCACCTTCCATGCCATAAAAATTACTATTGGAGCTGCATGGAAAATGCCTTATTTATATGACTTTATTGCCAACTTTATTTAGGAGAAAGATAATATGATACATATGGGCATAATGAAGTTATCACAATCTCATGCACTTTTTGATAAGAAAGAGAAGTCTTCAAATAACATAGATAAGAAATAGAACAAAAAGGATCAATAGAAGAATATAAATCCTCCCACTTAAAAATTAAACAATGAGACCTATTTTTAGTGGACACATTCACTATTCTAAGGTGATCCACTCTTCACTAGATCTACTTTTAATCCACAATCAACCTCAGTAACTCTATTGTAGGATACTTGATGGATACATGTAGTTGTAGACTTTAGTAGGGATTTTTATTCCTATTAAGTGACCTCCTACCTTAACAAACACATTCACTATCCTAAGGTGATCTACTCTTCATTGCATTTATTTATGATTCACAATCAACTTCAAGAACTATATTATAGGATACATGATGGATACATGAAGTTGTAGACTTTAGAGGGGATTTTTATTCCTCTTCTCTTATTTTCTCTCTTTTGGGGAGGATTTTTATTTCCTATGAGATTTATTATTTTCTCAACTTTATTGGAGTTTTTTTGTGTTTAGATACCTCATCAAGCCTCATTATTGGCACCCATTTTTTCTACCCACCTAAGTTACACTTTAGGGGGGTGTTGGTGTAGGATTCTTCTTGCTTGCAGTTTTACCTACATTATTTTTAGTCAGCCTACTTAGGGTTTTTAAGGTCATTAGGGGAAATACAATGAATGTATTTTCTAATTATTATTTGATTCATTACCTTTTTAGTGACCTAATATTTCACTATATAATGTTCCTCTTTTTAAATTTTTAGCTAATTGATGAATTAATCTTTTGATACATTTGATGCAAATTTTGTTATTGCATTTTTGTTATCACCCACTCCTAATATTTTCATGAAATATTATATTTTCAAATATCTTGAAGCAATCAAAAAATAAAAAATATTGTATTTATTCTTATTTCTATATCATTCATAAGTGTAGTATTACATATGGTTGAATTCTTTAAATAGAAGTCCATAAGCCATATTTTACAAGTTACAATATAGGTCACTACATGTCATTAATTATCACATGTTTCATCCTTATATACACATAATCCAACACATAAGGGATAAATATATAATCATGAGACCCTCTTCATAGTACTGGTTATGTAGGCAACACCCATTACTAGGGGGGTCCTTGGGACAACTCGACACCATTATACCATTATCCCATATTTCTCATAATCACTTCAAGGGTGAAGATCTAGGGTTTGATAATTTGACAAATAATGATATCTTTTGCACATGATCTAAATCCATCAAAGGAAAGGTGACAACAAATCCAAAAGGCTCTAGTGTGTCACATATAGATCTAGTTATAATTCCATAATAGACACTTACAATGCAGTCTGACACCTGCATCTATGTAACCATTAAGATCTGATGTAATCTCTAAGGACACAAAAAGAATATTTTCATAATTTGATATTATTCTAGTATCATATTCCATCTTACTTCCAATATGTTCAATATCAAACCTACATGAGTATAGTTAACCAATTAAGTATTAATTGTTCCATTTTATTACAATATATATCAATAACTATACTTTACTATTTTTAAAATCTTACTTATATAACTTTAGAAAATTACTTATTTGAGTTTCTATTAATTAGACTCCTCATTAAACTAGTTCATCATACTATGTAAAATATAATTTAATACCCCTTAAACCTAGATACCTTCTTATCTAGAATTTAGGGTTAAACATTGTTTTTCAATATGAAAATGAAATATGTGTTTAATGAAGCATAACTTGGTCTTATATGTTGTAATATTTTATGCAAAACTAACAAGGTTCTACTTTCTAAAACACATGTATGTGATGAATAATAAGTTATGGTTAGCACTAGTAAGTGTGTGCATGCTATAAGGAAGGTAATATGATGCTTATATATAAAAATAATATTATGTGTTAGAATAACAATTTTCTGATGTATATTATCATGAAATAAGATAAGGTTTGGCTAACAATATTGTTGACAATGTGTTTGATATTTTTTGTAGAAATACATGGTCTTATAAGGCATAAAAATAGAATTTTAATACTTAAAATAAAAACATCGAATTGATAATAGATTTTAAGCAAGTGTTTCTAAATTATGTATATTTTATATAGCATGAATATTCTTCTAAAATCTATGATTTTTTTGGTTCAAATTAGTGCAAGTACACTAACATGCATTTGAGAAAACATAAGACAAAAATTGGTTAATATTTATTTTGAAAGTCTAACTATTTTATCTAATCTAATGTGTAAATTTTTCATCTTGAAAAAAATATTTACATGATAAATTTAGAGGAACATGCTTGTTAGACTCCTAACAGAGCACACAATGTCCTAATAGCTGAAATACTCAGATACATGGTTGGTACTAAAATGTTGATTGACATTGGTAAGTTCATAACTACTCAAAAAGGTAAGTAAATGTTGAATACATCATCCATACCCATGTGGGTATTATTATTTTGAAACATGATTTATTTATATATTTTTTAAATCATAATAAGTGTTATATTTCTTTTGTTTTACTCTATAGCAGGTAATGAAAAGTCTTGACCAAGAAGTATGAAAAATCCTACGTATAATCTTCAAGATCCAAATGATAATTTGGGGAAACTCTCTTAGATGATAGATAAATGATGGTGTGATTAGTTTCCCTAGATCATCACTAGATCAAAATATAATGGAGAGCATGGTGAAAACCTTGGGGTTGCATGTAATTACCTTTAATGGCTTCTCCAATGTTCAGTGTGGTTGATGCAGGACATTGCCCTAACCCATGGATGATAATTTTTTTGAAACACATGTAAACATAGAAATAAGGGTTATTACATTTGATGACATTATATGATGAATCTATATTGATATTATACATAATGCATAACAAGTATAGTGGAAAATTCCACAATAAACTTGGAAATTTAGTTAGAAATATAGTTGGTTTGAGTTATTGTAACCTTATGCAATAATTTTATAGGTCTATATGAGGATATCTCTCTATATGAGGGGGATTAATGGCATGTATATTAGATCATTAGTCCTAATTTAATTTTTTTACATAAAATTTATGGAGACCTTTGGTTATGTTTGGGCTAGTGATGATGTTTAGGGCATGTATAATTTGAATGAAAGGGGATCAGTGCCTAAAGTAACTTCCTAAGGACCAAGACAATGCCTTTTTAAGGGTGAGAGGATATCATATCCACATGTTATCCATAGTTTATTCTAGTAAGAACTATGGGAGGATATTTTTTTGTAGTTCCTTAATCTACATGTACTTATCATCCTTGGTTTTTAGAGGCTGTCACTAGCATTTGGCCAATTCTGCCTTGTATTATTATTATTTTCTAGATGTGTATGTATTCAATAGTGAATAACTTTAGCTAGTTGTATTATTTGATGTTAGAATTACATAAGTGCAATGATTTTGGTTGTTTTAATTACTATAGATCCATGAAAATACTTGGGCATAGTCTATGGTTTTAAGAATTATTTTCTTAATGATTAGATCTTAAACATAAGGACTTAATGGTCAAATATTATTATTTACTTTAAATAAGGTAATTTTAAGACCTTAAAATAATTATTATTATGTTATTTTTGCCTAATCATTTGATTATTATTTTTCACTTGAGTTGCTTGGAGTTGGTCTTTTAATTTTTTTCGTGATGGACTGTGAGTTGACTGAGAAGTTTGGGGGAGAACAATGAGTTTTGGTGGTAGCCATGGATGAGGAGAAGTTTTAACACTCTTAGAATCTATTTTTTTTATTAAAATAAGGAAGATTAAAATCTTAAATAGGGGTTTAAAATATTTGAACGTGCACTTGGACTTTCTTATTGGGATTATAGGAAGAGGTAACGAGAAGGCATAAAATTGGTGTTGAATTATAAGCACATTACTTATCCCTCTTGGTTAAGTGTATATGGATTAAGTTTTATTTATTAAACATGGAATCTTATATGAGTTTCACTACCTAGTTTGTGTATAGACCCATATACACATACTCTATTATGCATATTAAAGTTTATGCCCTAACTTGGGATGGAATGAAAATTAGTGTGATTTTATCCATTGGTTTATAATATGTCAAATCACCTCTAAGGAGGAATGTAATTGCATGATTAAAAGTATTTTGGTTTTGTGATTGGACTAATGTATATATGGATATTTAAAAACAAAATTTGTCCTTACCATTTTAGGAACTTATTTTGTTTTCTTTGGTTGTCTTTGGCTATTCAATAAATAATTATGTTTATCTTATTTCATATTTTGAAAAAATTATAAATTAGTCTCTAGTGTGTAAAACCTCTCATATTTTTACTACTGATGAATCTCCCTTTTTTTTTGGTATGACCTTGCTTGAGTGAAAGATGGATGAAAAATATAATTATTAAAAAATAATTGATGTGGTGCTTTGGATTAATTATATTGGTTGTTCAAAATGGTTCAAACCCTAACAAACCATATTTATAATTTATTTTTTTCTCTAATTATTGTTGGTTATTCCTTGACCATAATTTTATCTATTTGATAAAATAGTGTATAT
>JARHVA010002923.1:2097500-2274090 GCA_037957365.1 Torreya grandis | reverse complement strand
ATAACCATTGGTTGAAATGCCTCTTTCAACTCAAGCATCCTATCTAAGAGAATAAAGTATGATACATACCTAGTCTTTATAGGTTTCAAGAATTATTTCTTGGAGAAGGTTCTGAAGAGTGCATGTGAAGTGTGATGGTTGTAGATAAATATCTTCACATCTCTAGCATCAATAAAAAATGATTTGATCCAACTATTTTTTCATATGTCATTGAGTGTATTATTCATTGCATACACACAACAAGGATTCTACCAAATATGTCTATTGGTTACCTCAATTAACTTCCCTACATCTTTGCACACATGGGCTACATCTGTCACTACTTGCATCACATTTTGTGGCCCAACATCCTCTATAACATATTTGAGGATCTAGAACTGAAAATCAACATCCTTGTGATGCCCTGAATAATCAATAGCCCTAAGGAAATAAGGGCCAACTATACTTGTAACCATGATTTTGATGAGTGGATGATGCCTAATGTCAATCCACCCATCCATGATGATGTTGCATCCACTTGTGACCCATGTATTCTTCATTTTCTCCATTAAAATATTAATCTTGGAATAGTTCTTATCCAAGATTGTTGTCCTCAATTTAGTCTCCCTTGGTGGCACATATGATGGTCCTACTCTTATTATTTTTTCCCACAACCTCCTTATAATAAGGAGAGCGAGCCACATGGAATTGAATGCCATTGGCAAAGAACAATTTTCTATGGGTGCTGAGGAGGTCCATGTGGATGGTGCCAGCTCAGTGTTGATAGTACTTCCATCGAGGTTTGAGTCATGTGTGGGAGATAGGGAGATTGTTGTTTCACCATGGGCCCCATAGGTTAAAATATTATCACACGTGTCGACTGGTGCTTTTGTGAGTCATTGTGGGTGGAATTCTATAGTGGAGGGTGTGTATTTTTGGGGTGCCTATAGTTGCATGGCCTCTATTTGGGGAGCAGATGATGAATGTGAAGATTGTGGTGGAGAATGCCAAGGTGGGGGTTAAGGTTAGGAAGAATGAAGATGGGATTGTGAAGAGAGAGGAGGTTGAGAGAGTTGTAAGGAGTGTCATGGAAAGAGAGGAATTCAAAAGGGCAGCCACCAAGTTGGAAGAGCTTGGAAGAATGGCAGTCAGTGAAGGGGTTTCTTCTAACAAGAGCCTTAAGGAAGTATTTTATAATTGGAAGTGAATTGTATCTGTTTTTTTATAATGAATTTTATTTATGTTTATTTTTCATAGAGTTTTTTGAATAATTATTTTATAATGTTATAATAAAAATAAACATTTTTTTCAAAAAATTTATGCTTTTACATGGATGATATTTATAAAAAAGCAATTTTTAGATAGATAAAGATTTTATACTTTCAAAGGCATGATATCCTTAAAAAAAACTTTAAGATTTTCAAATAGATAATGTGAAGAAATATTTTTAAAAGGTATAATATTTGTAAAATAGATTTTTAAATAAATAACGTAAAGAAATTTTTGATTGATATTTTGAATCACATCTTATAATTCCCCTAATGATCTTCTATATATAAATAATTTTTTATTTCACTATATATCTATTTTTAGTTCCCTCCATTTAAATATCTAAAAGAATGTGATTTTTTAAAAATTAAATGTAAGTGTGATGTATCTTTATGCAAAAAGATGATGTTTCTTTTTAGAATGTAATGATTAAATCTTTTATTATAAGATTTGGGAAATATATTGGTTTATGTAGAGATGAGAATAGACATATATATATGAAATTTTACGATTTTAAAGTATTTATATAGGAAAGTCATACTATAAATAATATAGTTGAGGATTAAAAACTAGTTTGTTTTTTTTTTTATTTATATTTATATTTTTTTAAATTTGTTTATATAGAAATGTTTGGAGATATTATTAGTCCATGTTTTAATGATTTTACTTTTCAAATATCTATTTCTTAATTTGTCAATCAAAATTTTTAATATATATAATTTTAAAAGTTACAAAGTTTTGTATAATATTTATTATATAAATATTAGAATATTCTATAAATATTATTTAAGAATATTCTTTTATATTTAATAAAATAAGGTATTTTATAACTTAAAATAATAAGAAAACATTAATATTAAATGCACATTCCAATCTCTAAGAAATAGACATGGTAGTAAATTATAGGAAACATGCCAATTTTGTTGATGTTTGGTTAGTCATATTTTGTGTTTTATTTACCTAATCCATGTAAGAACTAAATACACAATAATTTTGTAAGCTCTACATCAATATTAATTTCTCAAGAAGTGATTTTTAAACTTCACATCATCTTATGTCTTTATATTTATGGTATGTGGCAGATAGAACCATCACACATTGGGCCTTAGTGTATTCATTGAAAATGGGTATCAAATTTTACATGATCAAAAGGGTAGCACTCGTACCAGAGGGTTGTGTTAATAAAATGTAGTGCTTTTATAACACTCAGTCCCATAGACTACTCAATTTTGTGGACATTATTAAAATCTTTCATTCATTCATTCTTAGTAAAAATTAAGACACAGTTACCTAAACCCACATGCCTAATTCTAGGTGACCTTGATTTTGAATGTTACGAGTTTCTAACGCATGTTAGATGGAACTAGAGTGAATTAAGTTTGTGAATGTAGACAATTTTCATAATTGAAAGATGTGATCCACTTTGAATAATTTTTACCCTTAAGATAGGAATGGATTTGTTGGATTGTCATGCATATGATACATGGATTAAAGTAGCTTTAAACCAAATAACAAAATTCCATGTCAAATCAAAATCCTAGGGTGAGATATTCTTCATTATTAATCCTAGAGGGATAACTAAAGCATTCAATTTGCTTTAACCTCTGATTAAAATTTGTATACTCTACCAATCAAAATTCATTACTATTTTTGCATTAGAAAATTTGAAGGTTTTCAATAGTCAAGTTGCATATTTTTTAACAAACAATATTCAAAAAATCATTTATTAATATTTTTATTGGGTAAAATTGCATACATGTTATTAAGGGGTAGGCTACTGACATCATCCATAGTACATGGTAATAAATGCATGTCAATGCACACTGCTAATTTTTTTTGGAGAAACGTGACACGTGCCTTAGTACACATTTAATAAAATTTATTTGGATCGAGAAACCCAACTCCTACCACATGAAAGTCATAATGTGCATTTAATAAAGTTTATTTGGAGTGACGGGCCAATGATGATGGCATTTCTAAGTGGAAACTGAAATAAGCCCACCTAGGCCCTGTGCACTACAATAGAAATCAACACCCACATCTATAACGACCATTGATTTCCATACGCTAATATCAGGAGGGCAAGGACTTCACCATTCAATATTGTAGGTGCACATATGGGTAGTGTATCTTTTTCCTGACTATGTCACTATGCAAATAAATGCTTCCCAATAAAAGTGTGGGATGCTCAACCTTGATTAAGGAGCAGATTGATGTGGGTCAAGGATGATGGACATGTTGGCGTGTAGAGAATAGGGAAGGCCATGATTTCCTTATGAATCTAATCAGGCATGAAAAATAAAATAAGCAAAGACCCTACAACTATGCTAATATGCTAAGAAAGAGGGAAACTTTTTCTACCATGCCAAGTTTGCAGTGAGAGATGCTATAAAAATCATGGTAAATACAGAGAGAGAGAGAGAGAGAGAGAGAGAGAGAGAGAGAGAGAGAGAGAGAGAGAGAGAGAGAGAGAGAGAGAGAGAGAGAGAGAGAGAGAGAGAGAGAGAGAGAGAGAGAGAGAGAGAGAGAGAGAGAGAGAGAGAGAGAGAGAGAGAGAGAGAGAGAATTTAATGGGGGTACCTATTTATTCAAACTCATGCTAAGAGACTTCACATAAAACCTTTTAACTCCAGTTTTATTCATTTATTTATTCTATACATAGCATTGAAACTTGGCAAAATTAAATTTGTTGTTGTGTTTGTTACAACACAATCCTCTTACATTTCCGCAGGGTTGGGAAAACTTTCTGCATGATTATGATATAGAATATGGAGATTTTCTAGTGTTCAAATATATCTCTAGGTCAAAAAGTTTAGATAATTGGAAAAAATGGGTGTGTGAAAAACATCACTATTTGTCAGTTTGAGAAGATCAACATTGATTTGAAGGTATGCCCTGGTACTGCAACTCCTATGTCTACTAATATGCCAAAGAGTTCTCTTCAAGTTATGGATAATATGTTGCTCATGGATTTAGTTTGTGATGAGTATAATAATGAAGCTAAACCACTAACTAAAATCGAAAAGGAAAATGGAAAACACTCTTCTCGTACTAAGTAAAATATGAATCCACATGATATGCATCTTTGTCAAATTTGTGAGTCCCATGATTTATAGTGAAGTTTCAAATCATGTAATAAAACTTTTACTTAGAAAGTAGGTGTCACATATTTTATTTTGGCTAAAGGCCAGGCTCTGAAGATGCCTAGTAGGCATTATCAACTATCGCTAGTGTTGGCTAACAGATTTGTCCTTATCTAAAAATGTTTTATTTTGACTCCATACCCTTCTTCTTTTAAGAACAAATAAGTTAAACAAAAAATGGGTGAACTGTTAAGACCAGTTCCCCTCTGAATTAAGGTACAACTCCCTTTAAGATTTTCAATGAATTCAAATTTTCAAATACACTTTTAACCAGAAAGTGTTTTAAAGGTAAACTAACATCCATACATCACCATGTTATGGATGCAAAATTTTATAGCAGCAATGAATAACATAATACACATATTCTATTTTCAATAGCAATCAAATAGATAAGCATATATATGTTGCTAAACCAGTAAAAGATAAAACACATATAATGAATGTCTAATGGAAGAACAATTACCATATGGAATAAGATTTCACACAAAAAACCTAATTCCAAATACTCAAACACATAGATTTAAGTATGCAGTGATTGATTCTCATTTTCATTCATAGATGAAAAATGTTTTAGACAAACATCACATATATTATTAACAACAGTGATCCGGTTCTCCAAATTTTCTAACCCCTCTATATTAAAATTAAAAATATATATATAGTTGTCATAACTAATCCACCTGTCAAACTAAACCAGAGTTAAAATAACTCTGACACATACAGGTTTTAGTTTTTTTACAAATTCTTCAAAAATCAAGTTTCGAATAGAAAAGTAACCGAATAACTAAAAAAGAAAAATATGTAAGCAAAATTATTGCTGAAGTGACGGGCTAAGATCTCCATATTTTTTGTGTTCAATTGGGTAGACACATTGAGCTTTCCATTCTTGAAACGTTGTAACAAACTCCTGAATTTTTGAAAGATTAGGAATGATGACATGTTTTATCATTGCTTTCTAGATGTTTTCTTCCCTTCAAAATTTTCCCATCTTTTTTGTGTGTTTTGAGAGAGTGTGGATGCAGTGATAAGGAAGTGAATCTACTTTTGAGATCTGAGAAAAATATGTATTTGACAAGTTGTCACTTTATTTAATGATGTTGATCATTTCCCTAAAGGATCGAATCACAATATTAATATCTTTTTTTGGCTTTCCATCATTTTTTATGTATTTGATATTAATACTCTATAGATCATGTTGCAATGACTGAATGAATTTAGTTATTTCCTTGATCATCTTTTTGATTTCCATCCATCCTTATCGGGATACTGAGTTTATCCATTCAACATTCTTCTTGCTTACATATAATACGTCTTCATCTAGACTAGTCAAGTTCTTTTCTGATAAAAACTTTGTTATTCCATATTTTTGCACTTCATCAATCTAGTTTATCACACTCATCCATTTTCCTTCATCTTTCATCTACAAGGCATTTTGTGTCTTCAAATCTTTGATAGTAATTGTGGTTAGATCATACACATTTTTCAATTTATGGGTGAATTTTGTACCTTTTTGTATGATGCTATCCAACCAGTTATCAAATGCCTTGGCAACCATTTTGCCTATGTGTATCTGATCCAACATCCTTTGATTAACAAGTGATTTTGGATCAAAAGATTGGGGCAGTTGGGTGATCAGTTATGGATTTGGACTGTGGATGGTGTCAATGTACTCTGCCATCGACCACACAGTCTGTTTTAATTCCCTTTTATCCTTTTCATCTTTTCAGGTTCTATTGACTATTCTTTTAGTGGACACTTCAAGGTGATGTACATTTGTAGCACGTGAAGCAGTCCCAAGATCAACTTTTTCAATTACAAAGTCCTGAACTGTAGGTTCCTGAACTTCATTAGTTTTTGGCCTAGCTATCTCTGCATTCCAGTTCCCTGTATTAGGGTCAATGTCTACCCTAGAAGTTATTTTTAACTTTTTGGATTTAGGGGTTTTCCCTAAGCATTTAATTACCATATCCTCTAAGGGCAAAGAAAATGGTACTACTTTCCTTTTGTTACTGATTGAACTTTTCAGCCATTTAGGTGCAGATGTCAAGGCTTCTTTATCAGGATTTGGTTGATCAGAAGGCACATTTGAAATGATCATTAGTTTAGTAGAATCAGAAGTAATCATTGTCTATTGATTAGTACTAACCTCTTCTGCCATTGGTGAACTAGACTCTTTATCACCTTTGGCTTCCCGTGAATCTTCTTCAGAATTGAAATCCATAACTACCTTTTCAGAAACCTGACTCTTTTTCTTGCTTTGAGTCCTTGATCTAGTGGCACGAGGAGGTAGAGTAGTTGTAAGAGCCTTCTTAGATTCTTAGAAGTACCTGCATCATAGATAGCAATAAGCTGGTTAGAGGAGCTTATTGGGAATGGTGATTCAATTATTGATGTACATTACTGGGAGGTTATATTTTGAGATCCCCTCAGTTTTTGCTCCCTCAACCATTTCTCAGTTATCCTCATCACTGGAAAGGTCTTAACCTTAATTTTGTCTTCTTCATTTTTCTCCCAGTCAATTTATAGAATAGGTGATTGCTTTATTTGCTCAAATTGTGGATCAGTCATATGTTCCTCAGTGTCAAAAATTCCAAAAATGTCCATATTTAAATTGAGGGTAACAATTTGTCCTAAGGAGAACCTAGACCACAGTCTCCTTCTGACTTCAAATTCATCTGAACAATCCCCTCAATAATCCTCCAATTGGGGAATATGTGAAAATCCTGCTCCAAAATCCAAATTATCCCTGACAAAACCTTTCCTGTCAAATTGGGATCTAGCTGTGAAGGATTGAAAATTGAATTTCTTAAGATCCAATTCTAAATTCAAAGCATTAGATGTTGTCTTGCATGAATAATGTCCAAGTTCAACAAGAAAAGATATACCATATTTCTTTTTCGTTAGGAATTTTTTTATCTACATGTGCTAATTGCCTGCAGACTTCTATTTACATGAATCGGTCAAAAACATACCTAGGTAAAATCAGAGGTTCACCATCAAAATGATAGGACCTAAGTTCCCCAAAGCTCTGACACAACTTGTCAAATTTAAGAGCACACATGATTACCATTGTATAAGCAACTTAAGATTGTGGAAATAACCAGAAGAACAAATAACTATCAATGAGAAAACACATAGAATATGAGAGGCAACACACAATTGTATTCAACTCATTACAAAGGAAATTACAATAAAGAGATCACACTCTTCTTCCACCTCTGTGAGGCTTCCTCCTCAAGGGCTCCAAGTAATCTTCCCACCTGAGTAATCTTCTCTCATAGGTCACAACTAACAACTCACACAAGTTGTTGTTCACCTCATTGTACATCCAGTACAACTGAGTACGAACCGGTACTCCAAGTAGATCTCACCATGATTTTGCTCCTGAAGTATTGTTGTCACCTTGATCTTGCTCCCCCGCCGATCCTATTCTGACCCTTGCATACACACATCCCTGTAGACCAACCTGATCTTACTTATCCCATGTAGATCTCCACCATGACCCTACAACTCCCTGCATATCAAACCTGATCTTACATGCATGGGGAATCCTACTTGATTCCACCATGGGAAGAACTCTCCAAGCTCCGCACTTAGATTCTACAAGTTCAACACTTAACAATACAGCCCATGAGTCTATTATATATATCTCATGCATACACTTAATTTAGACAGGTGGCTCAAAGACTCGAACTGGTCTTTAACATGCAAACTCCTCATTCACTTAACTGACTATTCGTCAACAGCAGTTCTGACTGCCACAGGTGATCGATGTCGATCCCTGCCTGACTGGAGGTGACTGACACCGGCCGATATCCTGTCGATGCTGGTTTCCCTTGCATTGTCCCCTGACCGACGTCGATTGTGGCCTACTAATGCCGGTGACTGTCAAGCTCTAAAAACCTCTTGTTTGCCTTAGGTGAAGCTTTTAGCTCCACACCCTAACAATCTCCCACTTGGAGATAAAGAGCTACACCTGTACCCATACCAGTACTCTGTCTAATCTGCATCCTAGCTTGTATTCCTCTTCAAGCTCCCACTTGAAGGCAACCCACCACACTCCTTGTGGTGTTAATCCTGTGCCTGAATTTCTTCATTCTCAGCTTACCTTCTTCTGCCATTGCTATACTCCCACTCAAACAGCAACCCCTATGAGTAACCTGTAATCAACAAACCACTAACCAGATCTGGGCATCTGTTAGTCAAACTCACTCTGAGAACATCCAACCTCGCTCTGATACCATTTGATAGGACCTAAGTTCCCCAAAGCTCTGACACAACTTGTCAGAATTAAGAACACACATGATTACCATTGTATAAGCAACTTAAGATTGCAGAAATAACCAGAAGAACAAATAACTATCAATGAGAAAACACACAAAATATGAGAGGCAACACACAATTGTATTCAACTCATTACAAAGGAAATTACAATAAAGAGATCACACTCTTCTTCCACCTCTGTGAGGCTTCCTCCTCAAGGGCTCCAAGTAATCTTCCCACCTGAGTAATCTTCTCTCATAGGTCACAACTAACAACTCACACAAGCTGTTGTTCACCTCATTGTACATCCAGTACAACTGAGTATGAACCGGTACTCCAAGTAGATCTCACCATGATTCTGCTCCTGATGTATTGCTGTCACCTTGATCTTGCTCCCCCGTCGATCCTGTTCTGACCCTTGCATACACACATCCCTGCAGACCAACCTGATCTTACTTATCCCATGTAGATCTCCACCATGACTCTGCAACTCCCTGCATATCAAACCTGATCTTACATGCATGGGGAATCCTACTTGATTCCACCATGGGAAGAACTCTCCAAGCTCCACACTTGGATTCTATAAGTTCAACACTTAACAATACAGCCCATGAGTCTATTATATAGATCTCATGCATACACTTAATTTAGACAGGTGGCTCAAAGACTCGAACTAGTCTTTAACATGCAAACTCCACGTTCACTTAATTGACTGTTCGTCAACAACAGTTTTGACTACCACAGGTGATCGACGTCGGTCCTTGCCTGACTAGAGGTGATCGATGCCGGCTGATCTCCTACCGATGCCAGTTTCCCTTGTACTGTCCCCTGACTGACGTCGGTTGTGGCCTACCAACGCCAGTGATTGTCAAGCTCTGAAAACCTCTTGTTTGCCTTAGGTGAAGCTTTAAGCTCCACACCCTAACATAAAACCCCCAACTTTGATGTAAGTGAACCTAGAAAATTGAATGAAGAAACTACCATAAATGTTGATCAGCTGCATAGCTTCTTCAGACAACCTTTTATTGATATTGTTTGACAATTCAAAAGTCATTTTCCCAGTAAAAACATCATTGACTCTCATGTAATCCTCATAGCAATTATGCATTTACAACTATGGGTAATAGTCATAAATTTTACTGTCTTTAGCTAAAGGTGCATGTGGTAATCCTACCCATTATTTTGTAGATGCCAGGCAATAGAAAAGATATGAAGACATATAAAACTCTTTATTTCCCAAATAATTACTCAAACCAAGATGCAAACATTCAGCTATAATTTTTGCCCAATCCAACTATTGCTCTCCTTGGAGGATCACCTGTATGAAGAAGTACATCTAGTCTTCCCAATAATATGCATGAGCATTACCTTTTAGTCCGTGTAGTAATACTATGATATCTTGTATTTATGGAATCACATGATTTCTTGTTAATGGTATGGGTAATCTTGAACCCCCTTTAAATTTCAAAATCCAATTCCTTGCAATCACGTTCTTGTAAACTACTTTCTTTAATGAAAAATAACCATATGAAGAAGAAATATTGAGGTCAGAGTATGTTTCTTTGGGAGGAATTTTCATTATAGACATCAAGGTTTATATTTTGATATGTACTAAAATATTACCATCTGTAGTCATGATACACCTGTTCTGAGGTTTGTATCTATTCATGCATTCAATAACTAATTATGGGCATTATATTGCTATAGGAAAGGCCACAAATTCAACCAAACCACTTTTTACTATCTTTTGCATCATAAGATTTGACATATGGTTTCTAACTCTTTCCTTAAAATTTTCCAAGTCATATTGGACCAGAGAAGTGTCCCCAATTTCAGGAGAACATATGAGACCAGGACCATGTTCGTAATCAGGACATGTTGATTTCATGGCTACAGGTTGGAGGATATAATGAAAATAAAATGTTTTGAACTCCTTAAATAATGTCGTAAACACAAAAGGATCCTTCTTTCTAACCAAGTAAAGGAAAAAACTTATAGTAAGAGTAAAACTCACATTTTAAATTTGTCTGAAATCACTATGAATTTGAGCAATCAAATATCTTATACCACCTGTGATGTTCTTCTTTGTATCACCCAATATCTTTGTTTGCTAAATTTGAATTGTTCTCCTTTGATATAGATATTTAACCAGATCAAATAATTTAACCAAAATAATAAGTGTTAAACAGGCTTGATAAGAACGCACTCTAACATATACATTAATGGCAAGCATTTTTCACACATAATTTTGAGGAGTAATGATTATCTCAACCTCATGAAAATTCAAAATTTTCTGCTTTATAATGAGTTTCAAATATATTCTCCTCTAAATATCCCACTAATTTTAACTTAGAGAAAGCCTCAGGGTGAGATAAGAGTATATTGATTGAACCATTGAACCATTGAACTTTTGCAAATGTGGTTCAACTTTGGGGTTTAATGATACAAGATGAATTACACAGACCGACCAATAGTCATATGGTCTTTTCAGAAACTTTAAACTTTGAAACATTGAACCATTGAACTTTTGAACTCTACTATGTAGGTTCAAATGTTAGGTTCAAGTGATAGGTTCAAATGGTAGGTTCAATGATACATTAATTTATACAAGGGAGCTAAGGGAACATGGCTCTTTACGAAACATTGAGTATTAAACTTTTGAACCGTTGAACTTTTGAACTCTGTAAAAAGGGTTCAAGTTCAACCAAAAGGTTCAAAGTCATAATTGAAATACACAAAGGGACAAATAGTTCACTTTGAGAAATATTTAATTATTGAACCATTGAACCTATTGAACTCTTGAACTCTTGAACTTCGAGAAAGGTTCAATTTCAAAGGTTCGATTCTTTTAAGAATTTACACACAAAAGGTGATACGCGGGTGGACTTCTTTTTATGGAAAAATTCATGAAAAATTGAATAAGGGTGACTCAAAAGGTAACATTGGCTTTGATTGGGGCCTATATTTTATGAAAAAAATGCAAAGAACTCAAAAACTCTGGTTACGCAGACTGGGTCATAGAGACAAAAGAAAAAGGAGAAAGACAAACCAAAAATGAGAAAGAAAAACACAAAACATGATAATAAAAGGAAATCTATGTACAAAATAGGGGACACCTATTTCACAGTCGATACAACTTAAGATCCTGTCCATTATAAGACAAGGGTAAAATAGTTCCATCCAAATATTCCAATTTAAAAGAATTAGGACCAAGTACCTGATGAACTTTGAAAGGTCCATTCTAAAGTGGATCAAATTTACCATGTGTTCCTTTAGGTTCTCTTCTTCTATCCCATAGCAATACTTCATCTCTTTCCATGAACTTTCTAGGTCTAATTTTTTTTTATCAAAAATCTTTTTAACCTTGGTTTGATGAGTAGTAATTCGATCAACCAATTCATTCATTTCTTCCTCAATTTTAGTTAAGTACATAATTCTTTTCTCCAAAGAATCTTGAAAGTACTGATCTTCAATAACATCTTGTAATTTAGTTGTAGATAATTCTAAAGGTAATGATAACTATGCTCCTATACCATAAACCAGCTCAAAAGGTGCCATTCCTATTGCTCTTTTTAGGGTTACCCTATCAGCCCAAAGTGCTTCGTATAGTTTCTTATGCCAATCTATGGGGTTATCACTCACCAATTTTTTCATGATGGATATCAGATTTTTATTACTAAAATTTGTTTGTCCATTCCCTTGAGGGTAATAATCTGATGAATGAGAAAGAGAAATACTATGTTCATAGCAGAATGAAATAAGTTCTATTGAAGAGAAACTGGTAGTGTTATCTACTACAATCTTTTGAGGAGCACCAAAACATACTAGTATATTTTCTTTGAGAAAATTACATATCACTTCTAAAGTAGTTCTCTTCATAGGGGTTGCTTCAACCCATTTCATAAAATAATCAGTTGTTGTTAAAATATGTGTATGACCAACACTTGAAGGAGGTGAAAGAGGCCCAATGAAGTCTAATCCCCATTTTTAAAAATATTTTTCAATAATGATAGGTCTTAGAGGTAATGCTACAAGTTGTGGTCTTCTTGAGAACAATTTACATTTTTCACAATTGGCCACCCATTTATATGCATCTTTGAACAAACCTGGCCAATAATAACAATTTTTAAGGATTTTGAATGTTGTAATCGAAGAAGAAAAATGTCCACCACAGGATTCATTATGAAAAACTTCTATAGTTTTGATTGTTGTTCTTTATCTACACTCTTAGAAAGGTTCCATCTAGTCCCCTTTTGTATAGGACATCACCCCAAATCACATATTTTGTTGATTTTAACTTCAGATTTCTTTTCTCTTTTGAGGATAGGTGACTAGGACAGTCTCCATAAGTAAGATAGTGTGCCATGTTTAGGAACCATGGATCTTGTAAGCTCACCAAAAAAATAGTAAGAAGTTCTTCTTCTTCTTCTTTACTTTTGGCTATCAATTTACACAAACCTTGACCTCTAATTAATTTGGTTGGCTTAATCTCCAAGTCGTATTCTTGAATTTTAGCAACCCATGTTGCTCTATTATTCATCCCAACCTCTTGTTGAGTTAGAATGCTTTTAACAGCCGAACTAGGGACAAATACAACAGAATGAGAATGAAGTATATAATATCTAAATTTTTTAACAACCTTTACTATAATGAAAGCTTGTTTCTCAGTCAAAGACTATTTAAGTTCATGATTTTTGAGAGGAACACTCATAAACACTATTGGGGCTTCTACATTTACTTCATTTTTCTGTAACAAGATACCAGACATAGTATGATCTGAAGCATAACAGTAAATAAAAAATCCTTTAGGAAATTAGGATTTACCAAAGTAGGTGTTTGTGTAATCACCTCTTTAATATTTTCAAATGTTTTCTTAGTAGCTTCATTCCATTTGAATGCTTGTTTTTCACTCATCATTCCCATAATATGTTTTCTAATCTCAACAAAATAAAGAATGAACCTTCTGAGAAAATTAATCTAACCAAAGAAGAACTTCCCTAGTCCTATTAGAAGGAATGCTGAGCTGTTGTATTACTCTGACTCTTTTTGGGTCAATTTTGATTCCACCTTTTGAGACTAGGTGTCCCAATAATTTCCCTTCTATAACATAGAAAATTGACTTCTTAGGATTAAGAGATATCCCATGACTCCGACATCTTTGTAAGACAATCTCTAGATATTTTAGATGATCCTCTCTTTTTCTAGAGAAAATTGTCAAATCACAAGATAAATGACAATAATTCTATCTTTCAAATCTTTAAAGAATGAATCCATCACCCATTGAAAATTTGCACTAGAATTAATCAAACCAAAGGGCATATGGTTATAAGAAAAAGTTCCTCGAGGTAGTGAAAGAAATTTTATGTTGGTCAACTGCAACCACACTTATCTGATTATAACCTAAGAACCTATCTAATATGGACATCATTTCTGATCCAAAAATAGTTTGCAAGATGTGATCCATCATTGGTAAGGGATAATTATCTTTTAAGCTGGCTTGGTTCAGATTCCTGAAGTCAACACAGATTCTTATTTCCCTATTCTTTTTACATACTAGAACAATATTTACCACCCAAGTGAATTGATGAATTGGATAAATAATCCTGGCCTTCAATATCTTGTCAATCTCCTTAAAGATAGCCTCAACAACTTTTGAGTTATAATTTCTCAGCTTTTGTCTAAATGGAATTGCATTTTATTTCAAAAGAATATGGTGTTGAAACTGTCTATGTCTAAAATCATTAAGGTCATCATAGCACCAAGCAAATACATCTTTATACTTAATCAATAAATTAATTAATTTGTTTTTCTCTTTTGGTGAACAACACTTACCAATGGAGATCCATTTAGGATCAGTTACACTTTCAATATTGATTTTTTCATAGTCCTCCATTTTGTTAAGATTCTGGACAGGTTTGCCTTTAGTATATTCATCTTGTGTAGTGAACAAATGTTCTAGAGATACCAATACTTTAGGGATTTTGTTTCCTTTTAGCTGAATTACCAATCTTTTGGGTTGATTCCTGGATTAGGAGTGATTTCTTTACATTCTATTTTAGAACCTTCAAAATAAGTACCCAAGAACATATCAGTGTTCTCCAAAAAAAATTTGATCTATTTATTACTCTAAAAAACTTACCAATTTTCAACATTATTTGGGACATTAAGATGATAGACTAATTCTATTCTATAAGAATCTCTTTTGAAATCAAGGTGTGGAAGGAGAAGAGAAGCTGACACCGCCAGAGAATCTGCTCTGAGTGTTCTGGTCTCTAGGGAATTGCTTCAATATAAAAGACATCAAAACATTCTATCTCATCCCAAACTCTGTTTCTGTAATGTCTCAATCTATCATTTTTTACTGAGAAAATACTTCTCACTTGTTTGACATTTAAATCAGCATCTCCTTTTGCCTTGAGTATTTTTATACCTTTGCTTTAGCTTCATTTAACCCAAGTAATAAAGCTTCATATTCTACAGTATTATTAGTGTTTTTAAATTCTAGCTTGAAAGAGTAAGGAAAAGTTTCACCTTTAGGTGAGTTCAACACAACTCCTGCTCCTGAACCAATGGTAGCACAACTGCCATCAAATTCCATGGTCCATAGATCATCTGAATGAACATATTTTGGGATAGATTCTTCCTTTAAATCTTTAGAGGAGAGAAAATAATTACCAAATTCACATTCTTCAAATAAAATCTGAGACTTGGGATCATCTAACAGATATACCATGAACTTGCATTTAGGTTTAGGTTCAAGCTTAATTTTCTACTTTCCCACTAGAGTTGTAGCTTCTGACCAATCAAATTTAATTTACCCTCCCAAATATTTACAAAAATTCCTGCTCAACAACATCCCATAACTAGCAAGGATATCAGCTACCAAAATAGTTAACTTCACCTTTTTATCAAGATAAGCTGCAAGAACAACTCGAGCATCTTTAATTTATTTGAGTAAAAAAATATGTTTTCCATCCATGGAATAACGTCTACCAAATGTTTTTATAAGGGATAAGCCTAAGGCTTTGGCTACAAAAGAAGGCATTATCTTATCAGAAGCACCTGAGTCTATGATACAATTGTTGAGTTTATGACCATTTATGAATAAAGAAACATAAAATGGGTTGGGTTTCATATCAACTGTATAAGGAGTATCATTAGATGAATTGAGGGTCATTCTAGAAGTCTGAGTGGGTGATTCAGGCGGAGAAGTAAATAATTGGGCAATGGGAGACTCAGTGTTAACATTTATTTGACTTTCAGGTTCAACTAGTGTAGGACTATTTTTGACATATTTAATCAATTTATCTAGTTCTTTGGGTTTCAACCTGAGGTATTCAACAAGGGATATCTAAATTTTTACAGACTTACAAAAATCTAAAATATCAAAAGAACTTTCATAATCATTTCTTTGTAGCAATTTACTTTCTTGTGTTTTAGCATCAGAAGTTTCAGTAAAAGGTTCCTTACCTTTAACGAAAACTTCTTGAGTATTAAAAAACTTTAGATTCTTTTGACTTCTAGTAAGGACAACACATGAAGGATCTTCAAGAGTAACCAATATTTCATCTCCTCTTTCTGAATCAGAATCATATTTTAGGAAGTGTATTTCAAAGTCGCCAAATTTTTCAAAGCTCTTTTCTTCTTCAGTAATTTCCCCTAAGACATCTTGAGTAGCAGTCATTTGATTAAATCTAAGCATCTCTGGACAAGAATTTCCATCATGATCAGTGGTCAAATGAAAAATACACATGTTGTTTCTTCCAGGAGGGGCTTCAATATCCAATCTTAGTTGTGCTAATGCAAGTGGTAATGCGTTACCAGCGTTTGTTTGTTGATTTTTCTTGCCAATATCTTGATATGGTTGTTGGAATGAAGTACTAGTCTTTGGTAATTATCTTTTAAGGGTAATCATATCATTGACTAGTCTTTGAACTACAGGATCTGTAGAGAATGAAGGATTAGCATTAGGTACCTGAACTTCTTTCTTCCATTTTTTGGTCATAATAAGATCATCCTCTAACTCAACTACCAATGATTGTGCATCTGTTAAATTAACAATTGCACCTCTTTTGAGATGAAAACTTATATCAGGAGGCATATAATTAATAAAGAAACATTTTTGATTCTCAACAGTTGGTCATTTAGCAATCAGAATCTTGTGCACTATTCTATTGAATTTGGCTATAAATTCCCTCATGGGTTCATGTATCTCCTTCTTGAGCTAGGTTAACTGAGCAAGAAGGGAATGTTCATCTTCTGCACCTTTGAATCTATTTTCAAATGCAATTTTCATATCATTCCAATTTGTGATTGAAGAATCAGTTAGATGATAAAACCATTGTGCTACAATATTAGTTAAAGTTTGCACAAAAAGCCTTATGGCTACATCTTGATGTTGCACACCTAACACACCACATGCTGCTGCAAATACACTTAGATGCTCCTCTGGTGATTGTTTTCCATCTCCATTAAATTTGGGAAAATTTTTCCTTGCATTTTTAGGCAAAGGATTTAGGTTGGCCCCTAAATTTAAAGGTCCTATGGATGTGCCCCAAGGTTGGGTCATTGGAAGAAAACTTATGACAAAAGGAAAGATAGTACGAGAAAGAGTTAAGGCTTGACAGATAGAGGATGTAGAGGGTTTAAGAGGGAGAGGAGGTCTACTTCTAGCTTTTCAAACATGAGTGGAAATATAAGGAAATTTTAAGTTTTGCAATGTTTAAAAAGTAAGATCCTCAACTCCTCTTCTCAAAGATCTTGTGTATCTTCTAGAATATAGTTTAAAATATTATAACTGGATAAGTAGCTATTAATTCTATGCTGTTCTTAATCTCTTCTTACTTCAGGGACTTGATTTTTTGCTACATTTTCTACTTGCCTCCTTCTTTGCTTGAGTAACAACAACCTTAAATTATCTGTCAATTATTCTTCTTTTTATAATACTCTACTTGCTCTTCTATGATCATGAATATTTCAACAAGAATGCTAAGCAAGAGTATTTAATTGACCAATTATATCTCCCTGTTCATCTTGAAAACCAAGATTAGTTTGTAAAATAGGAATTATATTTTCATGAGGAAGTACCATTGTTTCCTCATATTAAAGTGACTAATCTTTTATCAATTTCATTTCCCAGTGGAGTCACCAAAAACTATTCGCTAACAAATTTGTTCTTATCTAAAAATGTTTTATTTTGACTCCATACCCTTCTTCTTTTAAGAACAAATAAGTTAAACAATAAATGGGTAAACTGTTAAGACCAGTTCCCCTCTAAATTAAGGTACAACTCCCTTTAATATTTTTAATGAATTCAAGTTTTCAAATACACATGAGGTAAACTAACATTCACACATCACCATGTTATGAATGCAAAATTTTATAGCGGTAATGAATAACAAAATACACAGATTCTATTTTCAATAGCAATCAAATAGATAAGCATATATATGTTGTTGAACCAGTAAAAGATAAAACACATATAATGAATTGTCTAATGGAAGAACAATTACTATATGGAATAAGATTTCACATAGAAATACTAATTCCAAATACTCAAACACACAAATTTAAGTATGCAGTGATTGATTCTCATTTTCATTCACAAATGAAAAATGTTTCAGATAAACATCACATATATTATTAAAAATAGTGATCCAATTCTCCAAATTTTCTAACCCCTCTCTATTACAATTAAAAATATATATATAGTTGTCATAACTAATCCACCTGTCAAACTAAACCAGAATTAAAAATACTCTGACCCATATGGGTTTTAATTTTTTAAAAATTCTTTAAAGATCAAGTTTCAAATAGAAAAGTAACTGAATAACTGAAAAAGAAAAATATGTAAGTAAAATTATTGCTGAAGTGACGTGCTAGGATATCCAAATTTGTCATATTCAGTTGGGTAGACATGTTGAGCTTTCCATTCTTGAAATGCTGTAACAAACTCCTAAATTTTTGAAAGATTAGGAATGCTAAGGTGTTTTATCCTTGATTTCTAGATGTTTTCTTCCCTTCAAAATTTCCCCATATTTTTTGCGTGTTCTGAGAGAGTGTCGATGCAGTGAAAAAGAAGTGAATCTAAATTTGAGATCTGAGAAAAATTTGTAGTTGATAAGTTGTCACTTTCTTTAATGATGTTGATCATTTCCCTAAAGGATTGGATCACAATATTAATATTTTTTTCTGGCTTTTCATCATTTTGTATGTATTTGATATTAATACTCTGTAGATCATGTTGCAATGACTAAATGAATTTAGTTATTTCCTTGATCATCTTTTTGATTTCCATCCGTCCTTGTCACGATACTGAGTTTCTCCATTCAACATTCTTCTTACTTATAATACATCTTCATCTAGACCAGTTAAGTTATTTTCTAACAATTTTTTTTTTTTCCATATTTTTTCACTTCATCAGTTTGGTTCATTATACTCATCCATTTTCCTTCATCTTTTATCCACAAGGCATTATGTGTCTTCAAATCTTTGACAGTAATTTTGGTTAGATCATACACATTTTTCAATTTATGGGTGAATTATGTACCTTTTTGTATGATGCTATCCAACCAGTTATCAAATGCCTTGGTAACCATTTTGCTTCTATGTATTTGATCCAACATCCTTTAATTAGCAGGTGATTTTGGATCAAAAGACAGGGGCAGTTGGGTGATCAGTTGTGGATCTGGACTATGGATGGCGTTAATGTACTTTGCCATCGATCACATAGCCTATGTTAATTCTCTTTTATCCTTTTCATCTTTCCAAGTTCTGTTGACTATTATTTTAGTGGACACTTTAAGGTGATGTACATCTGCAGCATGTGAAGCAGTCTCAAGATCAACTTTTTCAATTACAAAGTCTTGAACTGTAGATTCTTGAGTTTCTTCATTAGTTTTTGGCCTGGATATCTCTGCATTCCAGTTCCCTGTATTAAGATCAATGTCTACCCTGGAAGTTATTTTTAACTTTTTGGATGTAGGGGTTTTTCCTAAACATTTACTTACCATATCCTCTAAGGGCAAAGAAAATGGAACTACTTTCCTTTTGTTACTGATTGAACTTTCTAGCCATTTAGGTGCAGAGGTCAAGGCTTCTTTATCAAGATTTGATTGATTAGAAGGCACATTTGAAATGATCATTAGTTCATCAGAATCAGAAGCAATCATTGTCTGTTGATTAGTACTAACCTCTTCCACCATTGGTTAACATTACTCTTTAACACCTTTGGCTTCCCCTGAATCTTCTTCAGAATTTAAATCCACAACTACCTTCTCAAAAACCTGACTATTTTTCTTGCTTTGAGTCCTTGATCTGGTGGCATGAGGAGGTAGAGTAGTTGTAAGAGCCTTCTCAGATTCTTTGATGATAGGATTCCTTCCAGTTTTGGCTCTGGAAGTACCTGCATCATAGATAGAAATAAGTTGGTTAGAGGAGCTTATTGGGAATGGTGATTCAATTATTGATGTACATTACTAGGAGGTTAAATTTTGAGCTCCCCTCAAATTTTTCTTCCTCAACCATTTCTCAGTTCTCCTCATCACTGGAAAGGTCCTAACCTCAATTCTATTTTCTTCATTTTTCTCCCAGTCAATTTTTGGAATAGGTGATTGCTTTATTTCCTCAAATTGTAGATCAATCATCTGTTTCTCATTGTCATAAATTCCAAAAATGTCCATATTTAAATTGAGTGTAATAATTTGTCCTAAGGAGAACCTAAACCATAGTCTCCTTCTGACTTCAAATTCATCTGAACAATCCTTCCAATAATCCTCTAATTGGGGAATATGTGAAAATCTTGCTCCAAAATCTAAATTATCCCTGACAAAACCTTTGCTATAAAATTGGGATCTGGCTGTGAAGGACTGAAAATTGAATTTCTTAAGATCCAATTCTAAATTCAAAGCATCAGATGTTGTCTTGCATGAATAATGTCCAAGTTCAATAGGAAAAGATATAACATATTTCTTTTTCATTAGGAATTTTTTATCTACATGTGCTAATTGCTTGCAGACTTCTATTAACACAAATCGGTCAAAAACATACCTAGGTAACCTCAAAGGTTCATCGTCAAAGCCCCCAACTCTGATGTAATTCAACCTAGAAAATTGAATGAAGAAACTACCATAAATGTTGATCAGCTGCATAGCTTCTTTAGACAACCTTTTATTGATATTGTTTGACAATTCTAAAGTCATTTTCACAATAAAAACATCATTGAATCTTCTATAATCCTCATAGCAATTATGAATTTGTAACTGTGGGTAAGAGTCATAAATTTTACTCTCTTCAACCAAAGGTGCCTGTGGTAATCCTACCCATTATTTTGTAGATGCCAGGCAATCAAAAAGATATGAAGACATATAAAACTCTTTATTTCCTAAAAATTTACTCAAACCAAGATGCAAACATTTAGCTACAATTTATGCCCAATGTAGATATTGCTCTCCTTGGAGGATCACCTGTATGAAGAAGTACATTTAGTCTTCCCAATAATATGCATGAGAATTTTCTTTTAGTCTGTGTAGTAATACTATGATATCTTGTATTTCTGGAATCACATGATTTCTTGTTAATGGTCTGGGCAATCTTGAACCTCCTTTTTGAAATTTCAAAAGCCAATTCCTTGCAATCACATTCTTGTAAAATGCTTTCTTTAATGAAAAATAACCATATGAAGAAGAAATACTGAGGTCAGAGTATGTTTCTTTGGGAGGAATTTTCATTACAGACATCAGGGTTTGTCTATTGATATGCAATAAAATATCACCATCTATAGTCCTGATAGACTTGTTCTAAGGTTCATATCTATTCATGCATTTAAGAACTAATTATGGGAATTGCATAGCTATAGGAAAGGCCACAGCTTCAACTCAACCACTTTCTAATATCTTCTGCATCATAGGATTTGACATAGTATTTATAGCTCTTTCCTTAAAATTTTCTAAATCATATTGGACCAGAGAAGTGTCCCCAATTTTAGGAGGAGAACATATGAGACCAGGACCATGTTCATAATCAAGACATGCAGATTTCATGGCTACAGATTGGAGGATATAATGAAAATAAAATGTTTTGAACTCCTTAAATAATGCCATAAACACAAAAGGATCCTTCTTTCCAACCAAGTAAAGGAAATAACTTATAGTAATATTAAAACTCACCTTTTAAATTTGTCTGAAATCACTACAAATTTGAGCAATCAAATATCTTATACCACCTATGTTGTTCTTCTTTGTATTGCCTAGTATCTTTGTTTGCTAAATTTGAATTGTTCTCCTTTGATACAAATATTTAACCAAATCAAATAATTTAACCAAAACAATACGTGCTAAACATGCTTGATAAGACACGCACTCTGACATATGCATTAATGGCAAGCATTTTTCACACATGATTTTGATGAGTAATGATTATCTACGACCTCATGAAAATTCAAAAATTTATGCTTTATAATGAGTTTTGGATATATTCTCCCTTAAATCTCTCACTAATTTTAACTTAGAGAAAGCCTCAGGGTGAGATATGAGTATATTCATTAAACCATTGAACCATTGAACTTTTGAAAATGTGGTTCAACTTTGGGGTTCAATGATACAAGATGAACTACACAGACCGACCAATAGTCATATGATCTTTTCAGAAACTTTAAACTTTGAAACATTGAATTGTTGAACTTTTGAACTCCGCTATTTAGGTTTGAACGTTAGGTTCAAGTGATAGGTTCAAACGGTAGGTTCAAAGATACATTAATTTATACAAGGGAGCTAAGCGAACATGGCTCTTTACAAAACATCGAGTATTGAACTTTTGAACCGTTGAAATTTTGAACTCTGAAAAAAGGGTTCAAGTTCAATTGAAAGGTTCAAAGTCATAATTGAAATACACAAAGGGGCAAACAGTTCACTTTGAGAAATATTGAATCATTGAACCATTGAACCTATTGAACTCTTGAACTCTTGAACTCTGAGAAAGGTTCAATTTCAAAGGTTCGATTCTTTTAGTAATTTACACACAAAAGGTGATACACGGGTGGACTTCTTTTTATGGCAAAATTCATGAAAAATTAAATAAGGGTGACTCAAAAGGTAACAACTAGCTAGAAAGAAGCACAAGATAGTAAAGACTACACAAATTAAGGGCAAAAAAAGAGTTATAAGCATCCTTATTATGTTTCTTGCATATGTCCTATTGGTAAACTAGAAAGGAACAAGGTCCTCAACGTTTGTCTTTATTTCACATCAGATAAACCCTTTTGTTTGGTGATTGTCAAGCCACAATAATGTGTAGCGGGGATTCTTGCTTGTAAGATTAATTTTTGTTTGTTGTTTTTCCATAGTTATTCTTATTAAGATAATTTAAGAGGTAGGGTCTAACAATTAATAAAATGCAATCTATTAAATAGATTTTGTTTATGCATATGTTAATGTAATCTGTGTAAATTTGGGCACCTACATTTGTATGATGGTAAGTTTTTAAGGGTCTATTAAATTAGTTCTATGATGGTTTTGGTGTGCAGGGGTTTCCAACAACATGTAAATTAGTTTATATATAGACAGTAATATTTGAGGTGGTGGTGCACTATGCAATGATTGGGTAATAATATTTGAATTGAAGAAATAAATAATAAAACTCTTTCATTTTTACTATATAATCCCTTTTTAGTCTTTCTATCAACTCTCTTCTAAGATGGAGGTTATTACCAACTGGCTATGTTTCTTATTGGGTATAGCAAGATACATAGCAAAGTGATTTGAAACAATCTAAAATATTTGGAGTGTTTTCAGATGCTTGTGTCGTATTGAGTAGTTTTGATGGTATAATTGTACAAATCTAAAAAGCAAGATGCAATGCAATGCTTTATTATATATATATATATATATATATATATATATATATATATATATATATATATATATATATATATATATATATATATAGAAACTATTTTCCAATCATATCTAATTTACAAGTTTTGTTTCCACTCATGGATATATAGTTTGAAGCTCATGGTGATTGAAACTGGGATTTAATAACAATTGTTTTTTATGTGATTGAAACCTTAGAAATGTTGTCTTATTTATAATAACACCCCTTATCCATTGTTCTTATTTATATATATATATATAAACTAGTTTCCAATCATATCTAGTTTACAAGTTTTGTTTCCACTCATGGATATATAGTTTGAAGTTCATGGTGATTGAAACTGGGATTTAATAACAATTGTTTTTATGTGATTGAAACCTTAGAAATGTTGTCTTATTTATAGTAGCACCCCTTATCCATTGTTTTTATAATTTAAAGGATATATTTTGTACCAACCATTTAGGTTGAATCCTCTCTGACAATCAACCCCATTGAAACTAATCATTTAGGTGTTATTTGCCCAATTTCCATTAATAGTGTGTTTTAGGTTGATGATATTTTGGGTGAGGAAAATGATGGGAGTAATCAAAGCAAGCATGCACTTTCCAAAAAGAGAAGGCAAAATGCTCCCAAGGAGTATTTTATGCTTCGGGGCTCTTCAAGTTTGAGTATGCCTTTTGTTACTTTTGTTTTATTTTTATATTAAATTATCACGCCTTCCTATGTGTTGGTTATGCCAGTATGTATAATATTTTTTGTTAGAACTTTGGAAAGAAACATATATCTTAGACTTTGCATGGTGCTCAATCATTACACACAAAACTCCAAGATAGGAAGATCATGTATTATTGCCCCATCTTTGGTTCTCCTTTACTAGTTTCTAATGCCCTTTTATAGTCAGTTAAGTTGTACCTTTGATCTCTTATTTAAAGATATTCTTTATTTTTTATCAAATAAAAAAGTATTTTATGGTTAAAGAGTAACATCTTTCAATTCAAACTTTCTATTTTCTAAAATTTACATTCAATAATTGTTTCAATCTATTTTGGTGGCTCACTCTTTGCAGAAAACCAACATTTTTATTTGTATTTTGTCTTATCTCTTACTATTAATGAAAGTTTTTGGTAATCAAGACTAGTTTGGATTTGGTAGCCTTCATTTATACTTAATTATTATTTTTAAAATTGAAAATGCTTCTTAATATTATTCAAAGAAAGAATATAAAATTAGAAGGTTAAATGATTACTAGTAATAAAGGCTCTGGTTTGTTCCATTTATACTTGACTATAAATTCTACTATAAAGATATGATTAATACTTGTTTCCACTTGGTGATCAGCGCTTGTTTAGATTTGGTAACCTTCATTTATACTTAACTATAACTTATTTTATAAATGTATGATTAATACTTTGTTTTGAAATCTATTTGGTATTATTTTTGCTTATACTAGCTTCATGTCATAGTTCTAATAGAGTTTTGCTCCAATATGTAACTTAAAAGAATAGAGGCTATATGCTAGTCAATTATATATGTAGGTGTTATTCCAAGGTAGAAAATCATTAGGACATATAAATAAATTAATAACTCACTAGTTGGAATAATTCTGTCCCATTTGTTTGCTGAGAAGACATCCAAATTTGTCAATAACCATATAGAAAAAATACAGGAGATTCATTTGCTTGGATTTAGATTCATTGCAATTTTTTGTCTACATTTCTAGAGTGTTTGAAAGTTTCATTATGAAATGGACAAGAAAAGTGGGTTTAAATCATAGTCGATCCAATTTTTTCACATGTTCTCAGAGCAAACGTTAGTGATTTGGAGAACTTTAACCTGAGTGTTGCTTGAAAGGGGAGTTTCAAAATTCCAATCCATACTTGATAGAATCTAAAATTTCCATTAGAAATGGGTGTTGACTAAATGTAGTTCGTAGATTCAAATTCTACCAATCCATAAAGTAATCAACAAAAGTACCTATTTTATTTCAAATTAAGCACTTAGTTTTATTTTAGCATTACATATATTTGAAATTCCAATATCTAATCATCGAACACCCTAGTTTATTCTATCATTGAACAAATTTCATCATAATTTCCTGCACCTCCTAACCTTCACCCTATGTTTATTTTATTTTGCTAATTTCGTGTTGCTTTGCTTTATGAATCAAAGTATCCCATCAACACATTTTGTCAGTACCCAGATAATATTGTATCGAAAGCATCGAAATACAATATTTTCTATTTCAAATGATTTTGCATATGATTTTACCGACAATCTTGTCCTTTGATCAAATACCATTTTTTGTGATTAATTTTATAAATCTATTCAGAGTTTCACAACAAATTCATTAATATTGTCAATACAATAATGATATTGTATACTAAATTCTCATTTTGGTGAGAAAGAAAAAAAACAATATGATAAACAAACACAACTATCTAAAAAAATTAAATATTCTTTCAATCCAACAATGTTCCCTCTGATGATTCAAACTTATAACAGATTTAATTCTATCCTCAACTCACAGGGGCTTAGTGCATAGCACCCTTGTTGATAAAGACGTTAGGTATGAGTGCATTCCAATCCATACTTGACAAAATCTGAAATTTCCATTAGCAATGGGTATTGACTGAATGTAGTTCGTAGATTCAAATTCTGCCAATCCATAAAGTAATCAACAAAAGTACCTATTTTATTTCAAATTAAGCATTAGTTTTATTTTAGCATTACATATATATGAAATTCCAATATCTAATCATCGAACACCCTAGTTTATTCTATCATTGAACAAATTTCATCATAATTTCCTGCACCTCCTAACCTTCACCCTATGTTTATTTTATTTTATTTTGCTAATTGCATGTTGCTTTGCTTTATGAATCAAAGTATCCTATCAACACATTTTGTCAGTTTCCAGATAATATTGTATCGAAAGCATCGAAATACAATACTTTCTCTTTCAAATGATTTTGCATATGATTTTACCGACAATCTTGTCCTTTGATCAAATACCATTTTTTGTGATTAATTTTATAAATCTGTTCAGAGTTTCACAACAAATTCATTAATATTGTCAATACAATAATGATATTGTATACTCAATTCTCATTTTGGTGAGAAAGGAAAAAAACAATATGATAAACAAGCACAACTATCTAAAAAAATTAAATATTCTTTCAATCCAACAATGTTCCCTCTGATGATTCAAACTTATAACAAATTTAATTCTATCCTCAACTCATAGGGACTTAGCGCATAACACCCTTGTTAATAAAGACGTTAGGTATGAGTGCAGCCACAATGCTTGAAGGCATGAAATTTGTTGCATATGGTCCATATAATTATATAATCCATATATTATGTATAGCTCCCACCATGGTTTAAAATAATATTTCAGCTATATATACTTTTTTATTCTCTTAGATTACGATACAAGTTTAAAAAGTTGATATATGACTTTCTTAACATTCCTTTGTAAAGAAGTTTTATAATTTATATTTTTGATCAAAATTTTTTATTCATTGATTTCAATTATTTAAACTTTTTTTTTATTAATTATTTTAATGATCTAGGGCATAACGCTCTTTATAAATTTTGTTATAAAACAATACTTTTTGAAACTACCGAATTAAGAGTAAAACAAAGTAAAGCAAAGGTATAAAAACTTAAATTGAGTATTTAAAATGGTTTTCTTTAATTGAGTAATCAATCTTGAAGTGCACAAGACTTTCATACATGCACTCAGCCATTTTGTCATAATTTGTATGATATATGTACATATGTAAACGTGATTGAATGCCACTCCACTACATTACTCAGATTGTAGGATAGACTGACAATGTAATTCTAATTTTTAATGAGAATCTCAATCTATGACATATTTACTATCTGATAGTGCCCATTTAGATGACTTCAACTAAAGTTTCATTATTATGTGATCATTAACTTCTCAAAACTCATAAACATTATAAAATATATCTATAACTAATACAAAGCTATTCTAGAATAATTATATGTGGGGGCCTACATACCTGTCACCAAATGATTATCCAATATATTTGAGTGTATTTTCTCTATGTTTCAATGATTATCACAATCACTTTCAAATATAAATATTATTACCACGTTTAGTCCAATACATGTTTCAAGTTAACGTTGCCCCCTTTTTACTTTTAAACTAGATACATGTTACATTTGAATTTAGTTTATAATAATTTGACAAACCACAAAAGCTTACAAATATCTTGTTAGTCCCTGTGAAAGTAGGGATAATATAGCTTTCACCTGACCAATAATATTTTAGCTCTAACTAAGCATAATTAATTCATGTGTATTGTTCATTTTTGTCTTGAGCTTCTACATGCCATCTATCTTGATTTATGGGTGGAGAAGTGCTACAACCTACAATCATTTTTCAAGGTTTAAGTGAAAGGTCTATTTTAAATGTAAGTTTCAATATATCCTATCAGGTGTCGATGAGAGCTAAAAGTTTTGAGCACATTATAATTAGAAACAAATATTTTGGATTTGTTCATGTGTTATAACATAATATTGATACATTTCATCTAGATAAACCATTAATATGTCAATAATTAGTTATCAATTATAATCAAATCCATTCCTATTTTTAATGTACTATCGTTAAAATTTTAAAGGCCTAATCGAAGCAGCGATGATGTTGCCTATTTCATTGTGATACGTTATTTTTTTTTGGGTTATAAAATTATATCATCTTACCGTGTCATTTTTCCATATCAGCAAACGATGTCATCATTATGTCAACACGTTTGTAGACCTACTTAATACTTGCACAATTCTATTTAATACTTTCACTCTTAACCTTTAATTTATATCATAATGCTTCATGTTCATGGAATTTATAGTTTTATCTCTTACTTATTATTCTATTTTTTTAAAAAAATTTTGGGTAAATTTATCGCACGTCTAGAATCCCTCATAATTACCTTTTTTTAACATGTATATTTTTTTGAGTTCTCTAGAGAGAGAGAGAGAGAGAGAGGGAGAGAGATTTATATTTTACTTGGTAGGTTGTGATTATTATTGATTACTATTGAAGAACTTGATAAATAATTGTTGCCTAAAATTTATTTTAACACTCCGCTCTTATCACTGCCATCTACACAACTTTTAAATTTGCAAAAGAACTATTACTAATTTAATTCAAATTGCAACAAGTATTTACACAATATTAAAGTTGTATTTTTAAGTTCAAATTGATCTATAATTGTCAACAAAAAATGTTGTCTTTCATTTTTGTTGATAGTTGTTGTTAAAAAATACCTTTAATCTATATGCACACTCATGCTGATACTTTGAATTCAATGAAACAAACATGAAATACAACATGCTATTCAAATTATTAAAGCAAGTTTACATTGAAAAATTTACATGCAAATTCAAGCACAAGTAATTCTCAATAATAAGACAGGGAATAGCTGTTATGTGACCCTTGTTGTATATTTATTTTTGTTGTGTTTAATTAGTATTTTTAAAGTTAGGTATTATTAATTATGATAAATGTATAGTTTACATCATTTATTTATTCTCAATGAAATTATGGTTAAAAAAATTTGTATAAATTTAGGCATTCAATATGATAAAATTTTGGAGAAGCACATAAATAAAGTATGAGTTTGGAAATATACACAACAAACATTACTTAAAAAGGTGTTAAAAAGCAACCTATAAATGACTGCCAAGATTTACATTTATTATGAATGTAGTGGATGAGGTTTTGAACAGAGTTAGACTTCCTCTTCTTTTCTAGTTTCTATATATTTATTTTCCTTCATTCTTGTATATTGATCATATGAGAATTCAAGAATGATATAGAGTTCAATAGTGATCCCACTCTTGATAGTACAGTGATTGTCAAGACTTGAGAATCAATGTTTCCACTTTGAGTGGCATTTATTGACAATTACCTCATTTAATAAGAATAATTAGAAAATGTGTGGGATTGATTGTATTCCATGGGGGACCATGGTACTTGTCAAAGTTAATAACTACATATATCATCAAATTAGGGGATTTAGACACTGTGCTATAGTAGAAAATGTAAAAAAATTATCGAATAGCTCCATTTACTAACTCTGCTTTTACCCGTAGACTAGATGTTAACATAATTTTTGCTCCTCTATAAAATAATATTATATTTTACAATTGAGTGTCTTTAAAATTAGGTGAACCATGTTTTATTCTTTGTTCTAATTGTGTTATTGTAATTAGAATGCATAACATGCAATGTTGATAAATTATTTATCATGTATTGATGTGTCTATGTTTTAAAGAGTAATTATTATTTTGGAGATATGAAGGAGTCACTTCTTGATATGAGAATAACTTTTTTTTGTTATGCAATTCTAATGTTTCTTTTGAAAGGTGATTGGGACTTGTTGCATCCTTGTTAGCAAAAATTTATGTCTAATGTTATAATTATGTCAAATGTTTGCCATAATTGTGGGTCCACCTGATTTTTTTCCATACATTGGTATGTCCTTTATTAGGGGAAAATTATCTAGGTTGCCAACAAGTATAATAGAGTGACCCCTAAAATATTTGTTGTTATGCTCAAAAAAGGCCTCGCATAGTCATGTGTTTATATTGATTAGCCCTTTTAGGTCTATAAAGTTCATCTCACCAATGAGGATGTATTCTATATGTGTCATTTATTATTGACAAAATCTTAGCCCTTTATAACTATCATTTCTTGTAAAGCAATTCAATGGAAAGAATGTATAGTTGATGTGTTTATGTTAAACATTGCAACACTTGTTGGATCTAGGAGAAGAAGGGGAGAGGTGCATGTGATTGTAAGTCCATGTTATGAATTCTTAATGGTCAAAATCAAGTATGACTTACCTACATATATTGTGCCTTGAATAATAATTTTTATTGAGGAATCCTTTCCTTGTTTCTTAGCATGATCTATAATTATTTTAAGCGTAACATGTTGTTTATGAAACAAACCATTTTCCAATGGTTGCATGGAATAATCATACATTAGAATTTGGGTGTTGATACACTTGAATTATATGCATTGTGTGGTTGTTTATTATAAGGTGAGTGACACTTACCTATGGTTCCAATTGTGCTCACTATTTAAGTCACAAAACCCAAGCATGTCAAGGTCACTTATATGTATAGTGCTTGATGTGTGGATAAGAAAAAGTTGTTCCCATTATTGAATTTGTATTTCAATTTTCATTTTATCATATATATCAATATTATGACCCTATTTCAAAAAAAATGTCAACTATTACAGGGGTACGTTCTATATGCCATGCATGATAGGGAGATTTGATTTCTTTTTAATGTGTGATTATTTTTTATTTATATATACTAATGTCTTTTGGAATGTTTCAGAATGGTTTGTATATGAAAGGATCACTAAAATAGAAACCTTCATATGTAGTTAAGTTAAAAAATGGAATAATAGAATAATGAGTGAAGATATGAATGATTTATTTATCCTACCTTTCTTTCCACTAGGTTGTTTTTCTTTGATTTTTGAAAGACCATGTTTTTATGGCTTCAATAAATGGAAATATTTATAAAAATGAGAACACACATAAAATTAAAAACATGTCTTATATTATTTTTTATTTTGGATTTTTTGATGACATTGTTGTCCCATGTGGACTGAGTCAAGACTCAACAAGAAAAGTAAAAGGAAGCAAATAAGCAAGAAAAAGTTAGAACACACATAAAAGCAAATGCATGTCCTACATTATTTTTTATTTTGGATTTTTAGATTTTATATTTTTGGGGGCCTTTTGGATTTTTTAGATTGTATAATGTTTTTGGATTTTATATTGTTTTCGATTTTTTGGATTTTTCTATTTTTTAAAAGATTTTTGGGATATATAATGGGGCTAGGAGCAAAGGGGAAACTAGTTCCAACACCCAGGATGGAAGTGATAGTTTATGGAACCATAAAAGGATTTTAAGTATGATGTTTAAAGGTGACTATGGGAGATGAGATATGATAATGGATCTCTAAGGACCACTTCATGTAAGAATGGAAGTGTCCAAATGTGAAAGTACCATACTAAGGATCTACCAAGATGTTTCCATAACAAGTCTCAAGACTTATTCCACTTCTTCATTGTTAGGAAAAAATACAGCTTTGATACTACGTGTTAGGATCAATAAGCTATATTCTATAGTGAAAGTAAATAATGTGTAATAAACAAGCTACAAAATAAGAGAGACAAGAGGGAACACATTACACAATATGTACGTGTAAACCTTGTAATTTTCAAGGAAAAAACCACAGAGCAAATAGCATTTTCAAGACTTCATTACTTTATCAAATCTTATCTTACAATAGCTCTTCTAGAAACTCTTTATAGTGCTTATAAACCAAACACTCAGGTTATCCAATCATATAATGCCTCCAATATCTAACCTCCAACCTCAAGGATAACCATGCTTACAAGAAAGAATCAATACATCTAGGTGACCCAAGCTTACATAGCCTTCAAGATCTACCTCTAAGCATGCATACAATGCTTACACACAAAGCATCTAGGTGAGCCAAGCAACATGTGCTCCAGGATCTACCTCTCTACAAGCATGAAAGACTAAGATTGCAAGGATCCAAGAGTGATCCACCAAGGGATAAAAAATACAAAGATAAAGCATGCTATTAATATCATTTACAATGAGAAGAGAGAGGGGAGAGAAAACCATCATAGTGGCCCCAAAAATTCACCACATTTGATTGGGGTGTCATGTAATCTCCAAAGGTGTTTGTATTTATGTGTAAAATTCATCAAATTTGATCCTCCATTAGACAATAACATGTGCCACCTCCATGTGGCTCCAAAACCTGCACACTTCTTCTATAAGTGAGTCCAAACACTTAATACCATTCATCTTGTCTTCATCACCAAGGGTCAACAAAGTGGATACTCCACTTTAGAAAAGATCCAAGCCAACCCATGTGATTCCAATAATATCACCCCACTCACACATGTGAGGTTAATATGAAATAGTGCATTCTTGCCTTCATCTTCACATGTGAACACAAGAGTCTAAAAAGTGTTGCAATCACCTTTTGACTCTAACTAGACATGTGAATCCTAGGGCCCCATAAAAATTTGACCCATACATGACCCCTTGTATTTTTCACCTCATGATAAACCACATGTGACTACTAGGGAAGAAACCCATGTCCTCTAGTGAAGGGTTACACCCCAATCCCATCACATCATCTTGATCACACTTGGGGCCCTCTATGGGCCCCTACCACATCACCAATCAGCCACATTACTAGCATGCCACATAACCTACATGCCATGTCACCATGAATAGTGACCATAAATAGTGAATTCACACCTAACATTCTCCCATTTGAAGTCAATATACATAGTTTTTTACCACACCTAAGTATTCTAGAACTAGTTGTCCATACACAAACCTATTAGAAGTTTTATTGCACTACTAAATTTTTTTTTCCATGATTAACTTTGTCAACATGTACTCCTCCATAGTAGATTGCATCACCTAGAGTGATTATTTACTTATCCACAACACATACCAATCCTCTTATTGGGATTATAACATGAACCACTCATAAGTCCCACTATTTGGAAATATCTGATTTAGTGCTCACCATGACATCATGAGGCTTCCTACTCCTGATGAATCTAATACATAGGACACAACATGTCTTCTCCTCCTCTAGGACACTCATGG
Organism: Torreya grandis; assembly: GCA_037957365.1. NCBI lineage: Eukaryota > Viridiplantae > Streptophyta > Pinopsida > Cupressales > Taxaceae > Torreya > Torreya grandis. The sequence continues at coordinate 2,240,842 of JARHVA010002923.1, read as the reverse complement.
GAAGACAAATCACAATGTGAGAAGTGGGGTAATTCCTTTTTTTCCCATCCTCGTGCATATCCATCCTTGTTTTGATCCTCTTATCACCTTCATCTCATGTGTCCTATCTAAATAAGCCATCACAATAGTGATCATATTGGGGCATGCATCCAACATGTTAAAAACACATAGCAATAACTTATAATAAACACTTTGGCTCTCCATGAAGTACTAAATATCCTATAATACATGTGCAGTACCTACACCAACCCATACAGTGACTTATTCAATATGCAAACCTACAACACTTTTGCCTCATCCATCTTTCTCTCCTTAAAAGAGATTAGCATATAGGAATCACGTTGTTTCAATTCATTAAGCAATAACTAGTGCATGTAACACTCTTGATAGTGGTGATCAATATGAGAGAAGAACCCATAGAAGTCAACACATGACTCCCCCATATATAGCATATTGTTATCCACCATGATCAACATGTTACCCATCCACAGTTCTTAGGAAGTTATCACACTACTTAGTGCATCATTACACCTACTGAATTTTAAAGCCCACAGTCAAACTTCATCCTACTCTACCATATGTCCAAACACATAGCCTTGTCCTTCCATAGAACCTCAAGTCACTTTTTCTTCTCCATCTATCCTAAACTACTTCAATAGGTACATATTCAAGTTTATTGTACCTCTTGCTCTACATGGAATTTCACAACATCTCTAAAGGAGACTAGCTTGCTCCTCAAGCTGTACAATTGCTTCATATTCAATAGGAACACTATGTAGGCTACTAACGTGTATGGCAAAGATTTTTTAGCTTCTCCTCCACTCATTTGTGAAATTTTCCTCAGCAACATGAAGAGATCATGATCTTCACCAAGAGATCATCCACCTTACTCCAAAGAGAGATACCTGCCAATAAAAAACCTTTTTTGTTTTCATATCTTGGTCTCTCCACCTTTGGATCCCACTTGTACAAATTAGCCAAAAACAAAAAATAATCAAAAACAAGAATTTTTCACCTAGGCTTTGATACCACTTGTTAAGAAAAAATATAGCTCTGATACTAAATGTTAGGATCAATAATATATATTGTTTATAGTGTAAGTAAATAATGTAGAATAAACAAGATACAAAATAAGAGAGACAAGAGGGAACACATTACACAAGATGCATGTGGATACCTTGCAATGTGCAAGGAAAAAACCACATGGTAAATGACAACTTCTAGACTTCATTACTTCACCAAATCCTCTCTTGCAACAACTCCTCTAGAAACTCCTTATAGTGCTTACAAACCAAGCACTCAGGTGAGCCAAGCATATAATGCCTCTAGACTCTAACCTCCAACCTCAAGGATAACCCTGCTTAAAAAAAACATATAATGCATCTAGGTGAGCCAAGATTACATAGCCTCTAGGCTCTACCTCTAAGCATGCATACAATGCTTACATACAAAACATCAAGGTGAACCAAACAAAATGGGCTCCAGGCTCTACCTCTATATAATAATGCAATCCCAAGCTTGCAAGGATCCAAGAGTGATATGTATGCAATCAAAAATGTATTAGATCCATAAATCAATCCTAGCTCAAAAAAGATAGATCCTACTTAAACTTTCGATTGGAGATACATTAGATAATCAGGAGCGTGACCAATATGAGGATCCACTAGACCCAATTAGGTGATCTCTTACCATAACTAAGTTCTATGTTTTCATATTCACTATAATAATAACAAGTAAAGCAAAGAAATCTAATCTAGTGCTCACCAAAGCTTGTGGCATAAAGTGGGGGCAATAAATACTAAAAGTAAACATGTATAAGAGACATATACTCATGTTAATGTATACAAAATCCTAATACATGGAAGAGAAGTACAATTGCATATCTATCTTGATCATAAATTTGGTTTTGAAAAAGGTTTCAAGTCAGAGTTTTAGTGGTGGTACACTATAGATCTCTTTGAGAGCTTTTCGACGCTTTTCACGGTTTGAAAAATGGACACCATATGCAAAAGTTATAGGCTGCTGAAGTTTTGGTTCAATAGGTAAAAATTTGGTGTCGTAAAGTGACGTGGCATTATTTACAAGTGAAAAGTGGACCAATTAGAGGTTGACACGTGGCACTGTTGAAATGCCAAGTGGGCCAATAGCCATTTGACATGTGACAAAAAAAATTAGGTGCAAAAAAATTGGCTTAGGTGTTTTTTATTCACATGTCATTTGATATTTTCAAACCTTTCAAAGGCGCCAAAGGAGGAACCTCCACGCCACCCAAGGATTTATTCAAACTTGGCACCCAAGAAGGTGTCAAAGCGCCTATAAGGGAGAGCCTGAGCACCTAGAATGGAGGAAGGAGGTTTTGAACCCTTGACCTCCCATGTAAAAGGGATAGGCCTTGACCACTTTAGCCACGGGTCTTGAAGTGTTATATAAGGCCCTAATTTTTACTTGAATTTATCAAGTTTTGCATCGTGTTTTTTATTTTTAAAGGCTGAGATTTTGTAAAAGCTTTGGGAAAGCTTATATAATGGATTTTTATCCATTTTCTAGCCATAATACTCAGTCTTAATACTCTTTTTATCCAATTTTCATATTGGAAGAGTATTATTAAGCCCATAGAGGAGATTTTTAGGACTTTTGAAGCAACTTTGCATGTGTGAAGACTCACGAAATTCGAAGGTGCCGGGCTTGATTATCATTCATGGTGAAGGTGAATTTTCGCATTGAGAGATCAACTTGTAGGAAAGTTGTTTATTATTTCCAAGTTTTTGAAGTGCCCTTAATGGAAATGGTCCACTCCTTTGGAGAACCCAGAGATGTAGGCATCATTTGTTGAGCCGAACTCCGTTATCAATGTCGGATGGTAATTTGTCATTTGCTTGCATGTTTTAATTTAGTTTTTTCTGATTTTTTTAAATTATGAAATCATGTAAAGATTAAATTTTGATAATTTATGACACTTGATGTAAAAAAACAAAAATTGGTTCAATAACCGAGAACGTTTTATGCCAAAACATTGAGATGCAAGTTCTTTGGAGTTTTTCGAGAATCGTTAAGTTTTGAGAAATTCAGTATTCATAATTAAAACTTCACTTTGAGTTGATTCAGTGTAGTTTACAGATCATATCTACTCTTACAAAGGAGGAACAAAGCTAGGAATACTTACTTATGAAGATGAACCCATCGAGCCTCAATCTCTCCCTTGGCTAAGGTGCTTCATAAGAGGTGGTTTTGGTATGTAATGATGGCAAGGATAAATTAGCTCTAGGTTATATTACCTATCAATGCATCCAAAAGACTTCTCCACAAGATAGGATCTATATCTCCAAATAAAGTATGAAACCATAAGCTTGCTCCTCAAGTAGAATTATGGATAAATAGATGTGCAATAGCTCTTACTTATTTTCTTCTTCAAATAATGGAGAAATGATCTTGTATATATAGGTGGATTTAACCCTAATCTCTTCCAAAAGTTTCAGTTGACAGGGTCGACCCAGTCGACCTAGTGTCATTATTAATAAAAAATCATTAAGTCACGGGCTAGGTTGGCCAAGAGCTGACCTAGACCCTAAATGAGTTTCACCAATAAGAGTATAAGGTTGACCTAGTACTATAAACTATCAAAAGGGGTTTTAGGTTAGGAAAAGGGGTACAAAAGGTGGTAAAAGACTAGAAGAATGTACAAGAGAATAGAATAATCTTAAGGGAATGGTTTTTAGGAGATAAGTGTGTGGATAACAAGTGTAAAAAGGGACAATAATCCTACAAAGCACCAATGGTCTGCCAACCCCTTTCTCGATGCACCCCTTAAGGTGTGCACTTAGAGAGATTGAGACTCAATGGGTTTATATAAGATAAAAAGCATTAGTAATTGAATTTTTTTTGTATATATATATATATATATATATATATATATATATATATATATATATGTATATATATATATATATATATGCCCCACTTGAAGCTCATCACGTGTCATGCAAATGTAACATGGGATGGTGATTTGAGAATAAAACATGATGACACATAATGTTGATGCTAAGTAGAGTGCAATAAGGAGCAAAATAAGATAATTCAAAGGATAGAATTGAAAAACACATACCTTTACTTACCTTAGTGTTGTAGATAAAGAAGGAGATGTGAGAGATGTGAAGGCATCCAATGTGAGGAACATTAGGTGAACTTGTAGATATTAGTGAAAAAAAGAGAGAAATTGAAAATTTTGCAATATAGGCATATAATAGTGGAAATGATTATCTATGACGTTAGGATTCTAGAGATTTTCATGGTTCAAAAAATGAGTTAGTAAAAACAAATATATGATCAAAACAAGGAATCTGATGGTAAATATTTGAAGGGTAAATAATTGTGAATAGTAACTTTATATAGGGTGAAAAAGAATTCATTTGCTATTATTTGACTATTGTGTGAGAAAAATAGATATATGAGAGACCTAGAGAATGTTGAAAGAGACAAGATGGTGAGGAAATGATAGTTGAGATGAGAGGGATGCCTAGAAACTATAATGGATGTAACATAGGTAGCCAATTGAGAATTTCAAATTTATTTTGAGTATCTTATTTGAAATTAAGTGCTTTATAGAAGTTTGTAAATTAGACCATTTCTAGAAACCAAAATAAACCCCAGAAGGTTGCTAGGGGAAATAAAGGTCAAATGGGGAAAGGGTTGAAAGAAATAAAAGTATAAGAGGGTTAAAGAGTTGCAAGTTTGAACCAACTAGGTCGACCCAATTGACCTAGTAGGTTGAAAATCATGGTTTTAACATGGATGACTTAGTAGGTATGGGCCAACTTAGTTGATTCAGGTAGAGTGATGACTTAGTACCCTAGTGTCGGCTTAGTTTATTATTATAGATTGTCAACTTAGTACTAAGGGGTGAAAATCAAAGGATCAACTTAGTTTATTAAGTCCACACGGTCGACCCAGTACTATTTAGTCAACTTAATATGTTACTAAGTGGCCACTATAGTACTAAAATGGCCAAATTAGTATGTGTAAGGCCGAGGTTGAATGAATAAGTACTAAAATGGCCAAGTTAGGCTAAGAATAGGTAAAATTGGTTGAAAATGAATAGATTAAGGCAAATTAAGGTTTTTTTTAATTAAAAAAGAATGTATTTAATTATAAGTGACATGAAGGTCTAATACATCTTTTGTTGTTAGATGGTTTTAGGGGTGCCAAAAATTATTGTGATTAGTGGATACATCATGGATACTATATCTATTGGAGCATTTGATGATGGTGGAGTACACTAAATTAGTCACATTAGGCTTGGGAGGCATCATGGAGATGTGACAAGTTCCACTGAGTGTTGATTTAGTAGTCATGTTCCTAGGATCCTAAGAATGCTTGACTAATACCTTTAGGTGGGTGGTGGATGGGGATACCATAGAGGTTGGTATCACCTTGGAGGATATCCATGCTTTACTTGGACTTCATATAGGAGGGACATTGATGATCATGGGGATAGTAGATAATCAAGAGGAAAGGGGAGCATTATTCCAATGGGTGACTTGCTCAGATAAGATTGACCTACGTCTAAGGGTGAGTCTATTTGATGTCTATATAACCTAGATTATGGATATTTAGAAGGTGGTGATAGGAATTATGACAACATGCGTGTTATGTCATAAGTCAAACTACAAGGTAGTGTTATATGTGATAGCCTTATTTCATTTGATATTAGATTAGGGGTACTCTATGACCTGGGTTTTATCATTTGGGTTCAATTCATGCATAATATTTATGGGAAGTTGTCTAGATGGTAGAAGACCATGAAGTTAATGGTATTATTGATTACCTAAATATATGAGAGGTTTTTGATGTACCAACTAGTTCGGTTACCCCATGTGGTTAATAATCAATTTCTTTGGGTACTGAGATAGAGATAGAATCAGGTGGTATGAGGTGTGCCCCACATGTCAGTGCTATAGATGGTCACATGAGGAGATATATTGTGGTAGTCATATACACACATTGTGATATTTTATTTGATTTGGAGGATGGTGGCACTAGATTTAGCATGAGCATGAATCATAGGCCACTATACCTAGTGGGTAGAGTCACATCTAGTAGCATGCTTTCTAGGATGATTCAGATTCCCTCACCTAGTGTCTCCTATAGTGGTACCCACATTTTGGGCTAGGCATGAAAGAGAGCCAAGGGGGAGAATAGGAGGAGGACCACCAATCATGAGATTGGAGATTAAATCATGGCATGAGAAACCATAGACTAGTCAAGCATGACAACCAATAGCTAGAGATGGCATGGATGTGGATGTAGGAGTGTTATAGGTACCATAGTTAGTACTATAAAAAGAAGAGTGGTGACCACCTTGATTGCACCACTGATGGAGATGTTAGTGATGAGAAAGAGCATAGAGGGTGGTAATCCAAGATGACCCATCAATTAGCCCAAGTTAGAGCTAGTCTATAATGTAACCACTAAGGTGAGGCTTTAGATAGGAATGGGTGGTGACCTCAGGGTTTGCATTGATTGGGAGGCATCCCACAAATGAGGTAATCAGGGGATGAGTTGATAAAGAGATCATGATCAAAAAATGAGTAGAAGGGGAGATGGTGATAGGTGACACCCATATAGGTAATAAATGGTTGAAATTTGCTTAAGTTTTTAAAAATAGAATACTAGTTGTATAAGATTTGTTTGATAGATTATAGATAGATAGATTTTGAGATATATCTACGATTTAAAATATATCTAGTTTTAATTTTGTAGATCTTATGAATGAGGAGGAGACTATATGGGGATCCCTGGTGAGGAGATTACTCCATGATATCTTGGATGGGGTGTTGAAACCAATGACCCTACCACATTAGATGATCCCATGGTAATATCTACCCTAGCTTAGTGAGTTGGTTTAGACTAATAAGAGAGGTTGTGAGGTGATTAAATACATGAAAATACTATCTACAATCATCAATAGGGATGGGAGTGAGAGAGGCACAAGCATGGCAGGCCTTGGCTCAAGAGAGAACTACACATTTGATTACCATGATTCAGCTAGGACAAGTATAGGCCCAAGTGGCCATCCTACAGGGACATGTAAAAGGCTTGAGATATTGGATAATCTATTTACAACATACTATTCAGAGGGGATTGTCTAAGGCATCTAGGCACAACATGGCTAGGCCATGAGATAGACATGATAGAGCCTAGCCTTCAAGCTGGAGCGATGTATTTTTGTATTTTATATCAAAAACACATGAAATATATATAGATATCTTATTTTAATAGTTGGATGTTGATCTTAGGTGTTTTTATTTTGGTTGTGGTTATGGATGCATGGATATATTTCTTTCTATCACATGTATTTTACTTTTTTTGTATATTCTATAGGAAATATATATGTGGTGTTTTATTTCCTAGAATTATGTAGTACACATGTATGGTTAAAAAGAAAAATGCAAAAAAGACTTGGTAAAGTATAATCAATAAAAATATATATACTACACACTATTTCATGTTGGGAAATGTGTAATAACAAAATATGACTAAGTATAAGAAACCAAAGAGTGGTAAACAAGAGGGCAAAGGTTTGTTTTTAAACCATGAAAAAGAGTTCAACTAAATTAAAACAAGTAAAATCACACTAAATCACATTGTGAAGTATGAAAATAATGTAATAAAATGGAAAGCATCTAAAAGAGTAATGGTATAAAAAAAAATCAATTAAGTCAACCAATCATACTAAATCACATTGAGAAGTATAAAATAAAAACAAAATTGGTAAATTTGGTCTTAAATTAATCACACTAATTCAAGTTGGGAAGTATGGAAAACTAAAGAAAAGTGGTTGGATTCTTACATGCAATCAAAAAATAAGAAGATAAAAGTGAAAAGATTAATGAAGTAACAATAAAACATACTAAATCAAGATGGGAAACATGTCCATGACGTGTAACTCATAATCAATCACATCTTATCTCATATTTGACAGATGTAATTTTGTGATGACTTGGATTATTAGAAAAGTTTGTAAGGAAAGCCAGGTCCTATATGTGGTCTTACACTGAAACTCATAAAGGGAACACCAATGAGGTGGAAATAATGTGAAAATATGGTAAAAAGGGATGTTTTTAAGGGTAATGTGAAATTTTGGTAGTTTGTAAGGAAGGCTAGTTCTTATCCATGGTCTTATAATACAACTCACAAATGGAATCCCTAGGGGACTGATTAGTGAAAAAAAATTCTCAAGGGGAAATATTAGTATTGTAGGGAGTGAGAAAGGGAATGTAAAAATCATATTGTAGTCATCTTATGAGAAGACCTTAGGAGACATGAGGCATACTAAGGACATTGGAAGACACTAAATGACTAGTGATCAACAATATACAGATGATACCTGTTCTTTATAGACACAAAGCTATGAAGGTAAATAAGTGTTTTATTAAGATCAACTCATGAAGGTAGTTTTGTACAAGGAAACTAAAATGAACATGCCTTATGACAATGTGTTCCCCATTCATCAAGATACCTTACAAAGTTGTTGGTATACTACAAATATTGGGTACTTATGTGAGAAAGTAGGTAGCACTAAAAGATTTTTTATTCTCCTTTTCTAATATACTAGCCTACCGCACCCCAATGGACCTCGGATCTATTATGAGTTCAACTATGGATTTTGAGCTTTGACTAAAACAAGGAGATGTGCTTAGAATCACATCTTTTAGTGTGATTTGACTTTTAAGAATTTTTAAATATTTCCTTTTAGATCATTGCCTTTTGTTAAATGATTTGGCTTTTGTATAATTTTATGGATTTTATTATTCCTCCTCCATATAGACATGGAATGACTAGTCATGAGAGATAGAGTGATACACATGAATGAGCTTTAATCTTTGGCTAAATTAAGCTAAGTATCCAAAGATAAGATGGACTAGAACACTTTGGTGTAATGATGAACTAGCATGTTATCTCAAGTCTCAACCATGTATATGTTTAGTTTATAAAAGGGAATAAATGGGAATAAAGGGAGATCCAAAGTGGATTGGTAAAATGATAATATAATGAGATGAACTATTTGATAACTAATCACATGGTAAAGAAGGAATAACTAAAGGGAACAAGGTTTGTATAACCAAGTCATAATAATAATTATCCATGTTTATAGAGATAAGATAGGAAAAAATCATGAAAAAGAGCAAGGGAGTCATAATAAAATGAACTCAAGAAGAAAAATAAGGCAATGATAAAAATAAATCCATAAGAGGACATAATGACATCCTAAGTAATATAAAGTGAGAAACAAAAGTCACCATGTAAGATAGATAAGAATTTGACACAATGTCAAATGATATAACTATAGATAAAGATAAAGTTGAAACACATGTCTAATCTAAATTAAAATGTAAGAACACCATGCATGTGCTCATAAGTATTGATATATTTATACACACACATTATCCATAACATTTGATAAGTCTCTATGAAGTTAAATGCAAACTACAGCTAATGTCTCATCAATCTTTAGAAAAATCTAGGAAAATACTTCATGTTGAATCTCTTCAATATAAAAGGTATAAATGCTTGAAGGATCATGTTAATGAGGACTATCATGTAGAGGATGCTCAAGCTAATGCATGGGATTAGTTTCTATGGGATATTAAGGATTCACTAGTGGGAAAGGTGTCATAGGTGAGATACTAATGAGTGGAGAAGGATCCATGGATGAGGGAAGGTTTACAGGTGAAGGATTCATGGGTGGAGAAATAGGAGGTGAAGAAGGTACCACAAGAGGAGATGGAGCCATAAGAGGTAGAATCATGGGGAGCCTTCTTGTGATAATGAACTATGAGAGAAATGGTAGAAGGTGCATGAATGGTTAAAAGGTGATCTTTAAGATGTTATTGAAGGATGCAACAATGATCAGTGTGATGTGTGCCACATTATTTCTAAAGATAATATACCTCTCTGTACTTAGGAATATACTCAGGTAATAATTTTGGGGGAGGTATATCCTTATCTGATGGTTAAGGAGTAATGGGACAAAAAGTGTCAATATATTTTTAAAACTTGAGACAATGAGTGGATAAATGGTTATTTGTGCCATGGAAGCAATAGATATGCCAATGAGTAGTCTTGGTGGGTGTACTCACAAGAAGAGGTGTAATAGAAGTTGAAGGATCTTGGTATAGGGAGCAATCTCTAGTCCAATGACCAACAACTCTATGAATGTCACAATAAGGCTGATCAACCCATTTGGTGGGTGAAGGAGCCAACTACAGTAAAGGGAGAAAACTATCACCAAGAGAAGGTGGGGCTAATGGAGAGATTAGACAAGGCTTGATAGAAGGAGCAATGGGATCGAAAGTAGGAAGAGACTCAGCTAGAGTGGGCATGGGAATGAGATCCAAATTAGACTCTACTAAAGAAGGGACAGGGTCAATAGAAGGTTGAAGGATAGTCGTATGTATCTCAGGGATAAGTAGGCTATATGTTAGGTTGTGGACCTAAAAGGTTCACCAGGATGCAAATAGGAGAAGTTACAGAGGTTGCAAAGGTTGCGGAGAGTTGCAGGGCAATTGACATTGGTCTGATCAACCGATGTCAATTAGACAGTAGTGAAGAAGCAACTGACGTCGGTTACCAGTCGGCCGACATCGATCAGGAAGGAGCCGACGTCAGTAGCCTGTACGTGAACATGCAGTTTGCATGTTGATTCTAGAGAGTCTATTTTTGGACTGTTAGTTTGCATGTTAAAGGCTAGTCATAGTCTTGAGTTGCACATCTAATTATTGTAATTAAGATAGTCTAATTATTGTAAGCATGAGATCTATATATGGACTCATGGGCTGTATTGTAAAATAGTGCTTGGGAGTAAGAGAGCTAAATAAGCTCCTTCTCAGAGAGGAGAGTAATGGTGTGTTCCTCCTAGTGCCACAGTACCAAGTGTGGGTGCTGGTTTGGAGAATCAGAAGGGTTCTTCATATATGTATGATCTTGGTCAGCAGGTGAGCATGGCTTATTTTGGAGATCTACATTGGTGAGTAAGGTCTAGTGATTTGCAGGTAGCAGTAGAGAGCGGGAGATCTACTTGGAGTATGGTTGTGTACTTGGTGTACTGGCAGCGTTGTTTCTGACTGGTGGAGGTGAACATCAATTCTGTATTGGAGTTGATTGTTGTGACTGGAGAGAGAGAGGGAAGAAGGTCTTGAGGTGTGGCGAGCCTTTGAGGTGGAAGAAGAAGTGGCATCTTCTTTATTGTATTTTCTTCTAAGTGATTATTAATACAATTGTGTATTATCTCTCATATTCCTGTGTTGTTTCATATTTCTAGTTACTTATCATTCTAGTTAAATTTCATGTTTAGTTGCTAATACAAGAAGTAATCATATGTGCTCTAATTGGTGGAGCAATATCCTGACACTATAGGGCTCATGATATCTAGCAAAGAGATAGGGCCCGGTCATAGTATGATCCATAAGAATACTCCTACGAGGTTCTTCAGAAATTAGAGGTGTGTGCACTATATCTACCCTATAATAAAGAGGGAAAATGCTAAAATTAGGAATGATATAAGCTAGAACACAACAAGATATACTAATATATTGAAGCACAGAGAAATGATAACGAATAATCTCAGCATCTTGGGTTTGAACTAAATCTCTTAAGAATAAATCATGTAAGGTATAACCATCATCATAATTAGGTGTATAAAGATCAATGATGTATGGTAGGGATAACCTATCCATCCAATTTGGTGTGATTATTGGAATGATAAGTCTTAGTTAAGATAATGGGGATGTCATTATAGGGTGGTTGATGAGAATGGGGTTTCAAAGAAGCAAGAAGCTGAGAGATGAGATTAGGTGAGAGATCATAAGTTTTAATCTTGAGATTGATCTCATCAATCTCATTGTCATCAAAATATAATAAATGAGGGGGAATATTCCTAATGAGTTTGGGATGACTACTATAACCTTGATTAGAATTGATGGGAAAGTTAAATCGTTGATATTAATGAAATGGAATGTTTGGAAAGGGTTCAAGGGTGAGAATATTAAACACACCATGGTCTTGGAATTATTTAAAATTCCAAGGATTGGTGTCATCCTGAATCCTATATATGGCTCCATTATGAGGAAATTTTATGCATTAGCAAGCGGAAGAGGAAAGTTATCTTATATGATGAGTCCATGGCCTACCATGTAAAATGTTGTAAGATAGAGGAAAGTTAAATATCATCACCTTCACATGAATGATGATAGGTGGGATGGTAATGGGAATCCACACACAACCTAAAGTAGGCATTTACCTTTGGTCATAGCCTTGAGATGTGCTACATGTGGACTTAAGATTACATTTAGAATATACAAGGGTTTTGATAAAATTGAGAAAGGCAACACAAGTGATAGAACCCTCATCAATCAAGGCACACTTGACTTGGATATCACCAATTTGGACACGAATAAAAACTAGAGGATCATCTGCACAAAGCATAATATTACAAAGAATCATAGTGTAAACTAGGAATTTGACTTAAGAGAGGATGGTTAGTATTGTGTTAGTCCCAAAATGAAAACAAAATGAAAGAAACACACTAAATAGTATAACATCTCTAGGCCTAGTCACTAGGGGAGCTTAGTGAGGAAAAAACAATTGAAAACACAAATAGAAATATAAAGAAAGGAGAAATATGAACACAAAAGACAAATTTCTTACCAGATCCTTGATTTCTCTAAAAGGCTCTTTCTTTGGCTTGCTCGGCTTGTGCTTCAAGAGATCTTCATCAATGAAGTGTGGCAACCTTCATCTTCTCTTGGCACCTTAAGCTTGTGATAGTTTTGGCTCAATATCTGGGCATAATAACACTACATCAATATATGGTTTGAAGCTATTTGGGCATGGTAAGTTTGTCTTGAAAGAGCTTACAAATCAATAGGTAAGGCCTATTATTTATAGATTTTACAACATGATCAGAATGAACTTGAACCATCCATCTCAAGATGAAGATGTGTGGCTAAGGATCCATTCAATTTTTGAGGTAAAAATCAATAAATGCCCTCATAAATATTTGGGATAGAGAGGCATTAAAAAGGCATGAGAGGTTTTAATGAGGCATGGGAGGTCTTAATCCTAATATTGTATGCATTTATGGCCTAAGGATATCTTTCCAAGAAATGATGTCATTTGATGATGCATATAGTCAATATCAATTTCCAAAAAGAAATATTAAAAAATCTCCATGGAATTCTTAATCAGGCTCATGATTTGAAGTAATTATCTTTAAGCATGATTAGTCAACTTTGATGCAAATTTTTGGCAATTGGTGCACAAATTAATCAAATTGGTCAGAATGTCATATTATTGGCTCAAAATTTGATTGGATTAGAATTGAAAGATGATATTAGATGCATTGGAACCATTATCCCATTTAGGATTTTTTCAACACAAAATAATAAAGGCACATGTCTCATGCAATAAATTTGGTATAAAAGAGCAATCTTGAGCACCCAAGTGTGAAAATGTCATTTTGACTTGAAATGAATAGATTAAAATAAGTTGCTTCATAAATTACATTGCCTCATTTAATGATACTCTAGCCAAAATTGGCACTTAATTATGAGAGTTTCAAAGCTTTTAATGTGTTTTAGTGTTTTTAAGCCGAATTGTTCATTTTGATCTAAATTGGTCAAAAGCTTGATTGAAGGTCATTAGTGGCTAGTTTTAGGTATCTATAGTTTGCCCTTGTTTGGGAAGGCATTACAAGCTATAGGCACATTAACGTCTTCTCAAAGAATGAAAAGGTTTTGCATGCCTACAACTTAAATGATAATAGATGAACTATATGATGCTCCCATGAGGGAACGGTTGGTAAATGGTTCCTTGAAAAGAAAGAAGTGAAACGAGGGGACCAAAAAAAGGAAGATGATAGGGTGAGAACATAATGATTTTGAAAAATTATTCAAAATCATTGAAAGTGTGAGTGGGATGGTGTACAATGGTTTTCCCAAAGGTGGTTATAAGCATTATACTCCGATAATGGCAACATGGTATGATAACACAATGATTTTCCCAAAAGTGGTTATAATCATTGAGAAAATGGAGTTGTCCTAGTGAAGATAGACAATCATGATAACAACATGCCCCGTTTTGGGAAAAAAGAAATTAAATTTGGTGAGAATGCAATGACTTTCCCAAAATTAGTTATAATCATTGAGAAATGCATGCAGGACAATGTATAATGGTTTACCCAAAGGAAGTTATAAGCATTGGACCTCGATTATGGTAAACATGATTGATTGGATGATGATGTGATAACTTGACATAGAGGTTAATGATGAATTAGAATAACCTACTAGTAGGTAGATGCTCATTTGGACTAATAATTATTAAAATTCTTTCATTGTTTAATTACTCTATTTAGGATATGATTGGGATCAAATTGAGATGTCGGTATCGAGGAGATGTTGATAATGCCATTGCTGAGTAGACTTCCTAAAGCTAATTTTTGTTATAGCATTTTATGGTAGCCATCATGATAGAATGCCATGAGTATTGAGCCAAAATATACATGAGGACTGACTCTCATAATCTAATATTCAAAGGAAAATAGTGCATAAATGATTAAGTAATCACCTAATGAATGCATATAGACTAAATCAAGGTAAAAATAATGAAAGAAAACAAATAAGCATAAATAAATAAGAACAAATAATAGTTAGTCCTAAGGTTATTATAAACAACATGAGCTAAACCAGACAAACATTGCCTCTAAAAAGTAGAAGACAACTTAACAAACAAATAAGATGGGGGGAATAGAAGAAAAAAAGGGAGTGGTTGAGCTATCTCCATATTCACTATGTAAGTGGACACTACCTACATAGTTCTATGAATGTAATATCCAACAAAAACTTTGAGCTAAATGTAGTTCTCCAAAGAAATGGGAATAAAATGATAATTGATGAGAACAAATATGATAGATGTGATAGAAGAATAGGAATGGTCTTGAAAAATGGTAAGAGCATGGGAGAAAAGGCCAAAAAGGATGGGGAAACTAAGTGAAAAGTAATTTGTTTGTGACTTAGTAAGGGTTCCCAAAATCCTTAAGGCAAAGAAGTGGTCAATATTTTTGGTTTTTCTAAATGAATTTATAAATGTTTTTGGAATTTCCTAGGTATCTCAACTCAATGGATGATAACAAGATATTAAAAGATCCAAGATCATAAAATAGAGAGAGCATTGCTTAGGTTGCTCTCAAAATGGTGAGAGCATGACTTAGGTTACTTGCAAAATGATGAGAGCATGGCTTAGGGTGATTGAGTTGTCTTCAATAAGTATCAAGCATTGCCTACATAGTCCCAAGATGGAACCTCAAGTTACTATAGTTATGCCTTACAGTGGATGAATCTGACTAGTATAGCACTCAATTCAAACAAAATAGGCATAGTTGGTATAAAGGCATAGTATGACATAGGAAATGGATATTTGGTATGTCAAGGCATGATAAACAAGTGTTTCCCCTAGTTTACCCATAGGTGGTTATAAATAGGATAAAATGACACATGTTAATGATACTAATTTATCCATAGGCAGTTATAATTAGTAATAAGACCGGTAAGATACTAATTTTCTCATAGGTAGTTATAATCAGGCACACTTGGTATAAAAAATGGAATAAGAAATGAAGGATGCAACTATGAAACTATTGTCTTACTACTCCAAAATATTGCCTCCATCTAGAATTCTTTAAAGAACTACTAAAATTGAATCTAATTTTTTTTGCTAAATGTGGCTATGGAATGAATGGAACATAACCAAAGTCATAGGGTTAGGTAGGGAGGTAAAAAATAACATGGTTAATGGGGAAGGGTATGGTAGAATGGATAGGCAATCAAAAAAAGTGATAGGTTGGTAGGATGATAGGATGGTAAAATGGTATAGTACAAGGAAGATCGATAAAATGATATAGCTTGAAATGATCCTTATAGAAAATACACCAAATCACTCAAGCATAGTACTACTTGAGGTGGATAATGTTCATCGGCTCATCAAGTTCATGTCTGTGTGGTGTGAAAAGCCTATATGCTTTAGTACCTTAGTTTATTGTAATGATGAAAGGACCAACCTAGTTGGGTTTGAACTTACCTTTGTGCTTCTTTATGGCCATGGTATTCTTCTAGTTCTCTTTAAGGACAAGACCACCAAGTTTAAATTCTCTATGTTTCACATGTCGATTGTTGTGGCCTCAAAGTTAGTTTTGATAGGCTTGGAGATTATTCACCACATCCATGCATTTTTAATCAATTAACTCTAGTTCTCGAAGGCGAGCTACTCAATAAACATTGTCATCTAGGACATGCTTGAAATAGATGAGTAATGAAGGTAATTCAACTTCAATGGGAAGAATGGATTTAGTACCATAAACAAGTGAATATGGAGTGGCTCCTATGGGTGTATGGTGATTGGTACGCTATGCCCAAAGGGCATAGAATATCTAAAGGTGCCAATTGTGATCGACATCATTGACAATATTTTTGAGAATGATAATAATGGTTTTATTTGATGCTTTAGCCTGATTGTTACCTTGAGGGTAATATGCCTTGGAGAAATGTTATGTGATGTTATATTCAGTATATAGATTTTCAACATCTTTGTTCTTGAATGATCCTCCATTATCAGATATAATGTCAAAAGGGATATCATATTAGTAGATGAGAAGGTTTAAAATAAACTTGGAAATTTGCTTTCTGTCACATAAGTGAGGAGTATATCTTCAACCCACTTAGTGAAATATTTGATGGCAGTAAGGATATCTTTATGACCATCAGATGAAGTGGGATTGATCTTTCCAATGAGGTCGAGGCCCCATATATCAAATAGCCATGGTGTCAACATTGGTTTCAGAGTCTTGACTGGGGCATGAATCATATTAGCATTCCATTGACACTCGTAGCACTTATTTACATATGTCACTACATTTGCATCCATTATTGGCCAATAATAACCAGTATGTAAGAGTTTTTTGTACAGGGATGCCCTTTTAGTGTGGGATCCACATACTCCTTTATAAACTTCCCATAATGATAGTGTAGATTTTGCTGAAGTTAAAC
Source organism: Torreya grandis (assembly GCA_037957365.1). NCBI lineage: Eukaryota > Viridiplantae > Streptophyta > Pinopsida > Cupressales > Taxaceae > Torreya > Torreya grandis. Next base: position 2,223,749 of record JARHVA010002923.1, on the reverse strand, counting down.
AATGAAGTAGAGTTTCATCAAAACTATGGTGGTAAAGGGTTGATCCAAGTAAGGTATAGCAATTGGTTTAGTGGATGAAGGCTTTGATTTGTTTTTGGGATAATTTAGGTGGTAAAACTTGGTCATGGAGGTAGTTATAAATGTCTAAGTACCATATAGGGCTAAGAAAAACAATATCACAAATCATCATGATGATGGAAGGTTCATGAGCTGGTGTTAACAAATTCTTGATAAGGAGCTGATACTCTTTAGCTGTGTCTGTTTGTTGAATCAGAGATTTAATAATGGTCATAACATCTATGGTTTTGTTAGTTGCCCTTGGTATATGCTTAAACTGAATGTCAATAATCTACTACTTGAGAGTGGTGACCAAGGCCTTATATGGAACCAACTTGTCATCTTTGGTCTAAAAGTGGTTTGTAATTTGATTAATGATTAACTGAATATCACCATAAACCTTGAGATGAGATATGTCCCATTGTACTGCTTGGTAAAGCCCTGCAACAAGTGCTTCATATTCAACCATGTTATTGGTACAAGGGAAACTGATCCTAAATGATTTAGGGATTAGATCCCCCTATGGTGTAATAAATAAATGGCATGCCCCCAATCCATGTGTTGTGAATGATCCATCAAAATATAGCTTCTAGTGTTGCTCTTCAAGAGGTATGTCAATGATGGTCATTATGGATTCATTATGAAATTAGAATGTGAGTGGATTTATATCAACAAGGGGTACTTCAACAAGCTAATCTATAAAAACTTGCCCCTTAATGGATTTTTGGTTGACATACTCAATATTAAACTCACTTAGAAGCATTATCTACTTGGCTACTCAACCTTTTAAAGTTGTTTTAGATAATAGATACTTGAGTAGATCTACTTTTGAAATAACCATGGTCTTATTGTTTAACATGTAATGGCATAATTTTTTAGTTGCGAAGACCATGACTAAATAGGCTTTTTCTATGGGCATATAATTATGTTCATACGTGACTAGTATATGACTTAAATAATACACAACATGATCTTTTATATTATTATTGTGCTGAGCCAAAAGTGGCCCCAGGGCATTTTCAGTAGATGATAGATACAAGAAGAATGGCCTTCCTAACATATGAGGCAACAAAATAGGTGGATTTGCTAGATAGTCATTTAATTGCTGAAAAGTTGTCTAGCGGTGATCATCCCAATGAAATATGGCTCCTTTCTTTAGAAGATACATAAAATAATGGAATTTATTAGCTAATTGTGATATGAAGCATTGGATAGACTAGATTTTACCATACAAACTATAGAGCAACTTCAAATTAGTTAGAGGTTTCATCTCTAGTATTGCTTAGACATTGGCCAGATCATCTTCAATGCCTCGATGAGACATAATGAGCCAAGCAATTTTCCTGATGTGACTCTAAAGACACACTTCTTAAGATTAAGTCTGACTTTGTACTCATATAGTCTTTCAAATATTTTGTGTAGCACTGTTGTATGATTAGCCCTAGTTTTTGATTTGCCAAGAATGTTGTCGACATAGTATTCAATAATGTCATGCATCATATCATGAAATATAATAGTCATGGCTCTTTGGTAGGTGGCCCCTACAATCTTAAGACCAAACAACATAATCTGATAACAAAATGTTCCCCATGAAGTGGTGAATGCTATCTTATGTTGGTCTTCTAGTGCTATCTTGATTTGGTTATACCCCAAAAAGCCATCCATTAGTGAAAGCATTTCATAACCCATTGTGGAGTTGACAATCATGTCAATGGTTGGTAATGTAAAGTCACCCTTAGGGTAATATTTATTTATATCATGGAAATTAGTATAGATTTTGATTCTTTCAAGCTTCTTGCTAACTGGTACCTCATTGGAGATCCAATTTAAATAATAGATCGATCAGATACATCTTGCTTCTAAGAGTTTTTCCAATTCTTTATTTACTAATACAATAATGTGAGGGTGCATCTTATGTCACTTTTTTTTTTTACCATTTTGGCATCAATATTAACCACAAGGTGGTGTAAAACCAAGGTGGGGTCCAAACCTAGCATATCAAAATATGCCCATGCAAATATATCGACAAATTCCATCAAAAGGGCTAGAAGGACTTCACGCTCCCTCTTAATAAGGGAAACACCTAGCTTGATCCACTTTGGGTCATCTAGGGACCTGATGTTAACCTCTATTATATATTGCACTAGAAAGGTCAAACCATCTTCAAGGATAGTGGGTAAATATTTGAACTGGTTAGAAACATTAGAGTCCTCTGTTAGGATTAGCTCTTTGAGTTCCCCTAGGCATGATGAATTAGATTCTCCTAATGGTAGGTTTATCCATGTAAAAAAAATAGTTGGAAACTCTTGAAGAATTTGATCAAAAGTTTATTGTTCTTCAAAATTGAACTCAGAATCACAGACAAGTTCATTGTTGGTGGTCTCCTAAGCTATGGTTGAAGAAGGATAAATACCCCCATTTAATGGTGCCTAAAATAGGTTTTCACCACTATAATAGACTTTTTATTTACTTTTACCCTATTTATAAATTTCCTCAAAGAGGTTTTCACTTTGGGACCTCAATGTTTTAATTATTTTCTTTTGGCTAAGGGTGTTCACTTGCTCTCCAAAATAGGCTTCTAGGTCCAACTTGATCGAGAACCCTGATTTATAGTCCCCCAATGAAAGATTGTCTCTAAGGCCAAGAAAATCATAGAAATCCTCATCAATTTGAAACTTATCAATTAGTATGTTGGACTCTTGTTGGTCATAGTATATCAACTAGGGATAATACAATGGTAGCAGGTTGTGATGAATGATCAATCTAAGGGTATAAATGGAATGAGTGTCAAATAGATTGGTCTCAGCTAGGTCATCAAAAAAGTTATGATCAGACTCTACTTCACTACCATCATCCTCATCACTAATCATTGGTGATGGAAAATGTGTAAGGTATATAGGGTCACCCCTAAGTAGTTTAAATCCAAGCCCATAGGGTCCTTTGTATTTGTTCATGGAAATTGGTTCAAGTGCTCCTTGTTAATTTGGTCTGAGACCTATTCCTTCATAGTCATGATTCTTCATGATCCTATTTGGAATAAGATACTTGGTATTCTCATAATAATTAGCCTACTTGTCATTGTATAACCATGATTCATCTCCCTCAAGAGGATCCTGTTCTACGCTAGATGTTGTTACAAATGTGATAGGTCCTTTAATTTTGCCCTTTTATTGCCATTTTGGATGAAGTGGCTTGGGTTTAGGTCTTCCAAAGGACTTTGGGTTCTGTCAAAGGTTTGAAATATGAAAGGTGTCATGGGTTAAATACTTTCTTAGGCCATTGGATGAGATGGTATGATAATTGGATATTTTAGGAGGTGACATGTGATAAAGGGAATCAAGGGTATTATGATCAATGCAGTTGTCTTTTATCTAATCAAGGAGTATTATTTTTCTCTTATCTTTCTTGGCTATTATATTCATGCTAAAATGATAGTTATAACTCATGAACTCAACCTCTAGGTGTTTATGGTACTCGTACGAATGTAAATCTCTTAGTATACAAACTTCCATCCCTGAATGGGAGAACTTGATACATTGGTGCAATGTTGATGGGACTACATGAATTTCATGTAACCAAGGTCTACCCAAAAGCATATTGTATGACAAATCAAGATCTAACACATGACAAAGTGTATCATGGGTCAAGGGCCCAAGGATAACTATCAAATATATGGTGCCTTGTGATTATCATTTTTCATTGTCATAAGCTTTGATGGTTATTATCTCTACCTAAATATCTACCATAGTGTATTCGAGAAGCTTGATGAGATTTAGAGACAATATGTTTAGACCTAATCTATTATCTGTAAGGACACGTTTCAATGTACAAGGGGTTATTATGTAGTGGGCCAAGGGATAACATATCACTTTCGTTGAAAGTGACTAGTTGGGATGGAGTTATATGTCCAACCAAATCTTGGAAATAGTCAGGTGATATGTCATTAGAAATATTTTATTGGCTAAGGAACTCATTCAAAATATTCTTGTGGATTGTTGACGTACAAAAAAAATCTAAAATGGATATTTGTGTATCTTTTAAAATTGGTCCACAATGTCAAATTTCTTCTCTTGGTCAGTGTTAAATGGCTTATTTTTAGGCAAAACAACTGGCTGGGAGATGGGCAAAGTGGCAGATGGATATGGGCCTAAATGGTAATATTTGACCACTAAGTTATGATTGTACAATTGAGATTAAATACAAGACCATAATTGCTAACAAATGCTAGTGATGGTGGGGGACTAGATAGGATAAGTCTCAGTTGTTAGTGCACTTGTGCATGGTCATGAGGCAATGATGAGTTATCAGTATAGGGTTTAAAAATTAGTAATCCCTACTTGAAGGTATGCATATATATAGTTCTAGGTCAAAGAAGGATTATCAAAATGAGTTGGTGGATTGGCATTGTTTAGCAAAGGTCGTGATTGACTAGTATTTGGTCTCAAATTGATAGAGATGGTGTTAATGTGACCTCCTATAATATGACCTACAACCCTATTATAGTCATGTGTAATTGCATGGTAGGTCTATTGCTTATTGCCATTTTGACCTTGGTTATGTCTATTGTTCAGATGCTATTGGTTTTTCTATTATTAATTTTGTTGATTCTACTGATTTGGCATTTGTTATTGAAATTATTGTTATTTTTAGTATTGCACTGGCCATTGTTACTATTGTTATTTTTATAGTTGGTTTTTATGTTGGGAAAGGTGCTATGATAGATTCTAAGGGTTTGATTAGAAGTAGAATCACCACCATCCAAAGTCATCTCTCCATTCTCTAATATATTCTGAATCAAATGTTTGATTTGGACACAATGGCATAAAGTATGCACGTTAACCCAATGATATTCACAGAATTCATTTTGGTGATACTAATTAGGATAAGGGATGCCTAAGGATAATGTTTTAGCATAAGCTAACTAATTAGATTAGTGACTACAAGCTTGTGAAACATAGATTCAATTGGCTCTCCAAGGTCACTAAAAATGTGATGAATAGGAACTATTCTCCTTGGAAGAGGGGCTTACAATGGTAAAGGTTATTGTATTTGTTGCACGGGCCTGGGCTATTGCGCTTGTTGCATTGGTTGAAAAGGTTGTGAGTTAGGCATAATTTTCATATGTATCATCAGCTGAGTAGATGGTGTTTACACCACTTAGACATGTTGTGAATCTATTACTCTATTTTAAACAACATTTTTTTATGGTTGAATTACCTTGGTCTTTCATTGTCATTGGCCTATGTCGTGTGACGCTTGTGCTTAGACTGGGTGCTGGTTTTGGTCATTTCCTAGATTAATAACTTGATTATGATTGAATCAGGTAATCTTGATGATCCCTTTGTTAATAAGGTTGTGCTTGATCAAAAATCCTTTATCAATGATTTCCTTAAAGGTATGTGCACACTGCAGTTCGAGATGATAGGATATCTCACTATGCAAATTTTTAGTAAACACAACAGATAATTATTTATTTGGTAAACTATGGGTGAATTGGCTTGCATGGGCTCTTCATCACTGTATATAACTTGTAAAACTCTTACTGTCTTTATGCTTGGCTTACATCAAGTTGACCAAAGAAATATCATGCTCAAGATTATATGAAAAGTGTTACACAAACTTATTTGAAAGGTCATCAAAATTGGAGATAGAATTCTTGGGAAAATTCAAAAACCACTCCAAGGCTTATGATTCTAGACTCCTTGGGAATAAAATCAAAAGGTATATGTTTCTATATGCCATTGGCTAGCATGGAACAAAGAACTCGGTCAAATGAGCCTTAGGGTCACCTTTCCCCTAGTATTTGTCAAATTTTGATGGTTCATATCCTAGAGGAAATGGTATCTATAAGTATTCCATGTTAAATAGATAATAACACACATTATCTTACTTAAAATTTTTAGTCTATTTCTCAACTTGGATGGCAACAATTTCATCCTTTATCTATTGCAGTTCTTGGGCTAAGAAAATGGAGGGAACATTAGCTTGAGGCTGAATATTGGCCTGGGTAGATGTTTGAGCAATCATAAGTGGAACACTTTTATTTGGGTATGATGGAGGTATTTTTGGTATACATTAGTTTGGTCAAGAAATAGACCAATAATATACATGCATGGATTGGAATGCAATTGTTGAAATTGTTTTTGTAGTTGTGTCATATTCTAGTTTGGGTTGGATATGTAGGCTTGATTTTGGGGATTTTTAGGTTAAGAAGGGTGAATATGGTTATACTTTTCCTACTAGGGTTGAATATGGACTTGCTACTAACTAATCAAACCTTACTGTTGAGGGGGTACTTGTGAACCAAGACCCTGTCATTGAACTAGTGGCATATTTTGTACAAAAGGCAAAGGTTGCCTAATTGGTACTTATAGAACATGGAAACCTCTAGGTTGTATGATAATTTATTGGTAAGTTGATTCTTGTGGAAATTTTGGCATTTAGTATTGACCAATATTCATAAGTTTTTGATTAGACATCATTTAGATTTGAATTGGTATATTGGTTTGTGAGGGAAGAGGTATGTACGCTACTACCTAGCAAGGTGGAACATTGGTTACTCCTTATTGAGGTGGTAATATATTTTATCTCTACTACGTTGGTATGTTGGATTGTGCCTAATATTGTGGAGTATTACTCATTTCCTATTGAGTAATATTCATCATGTTCTATTGTTGAGGCATGGTATTGGTTGTTGGTTGATTACCTAATCCTATTGGTTGAGCACTTGAAGAAGTGACTAGTTGAGGATTAATAGTAGTTGTTGGTTGAGGTTGGGATGTATAAACTTGTACTCCTTGATTTGGTGAACCACTCATGGTGTTAACTAAAAGTAAATTTATTTGTGTATTAGTTTTTGGGGTATTTACACCAATTTGGTTTGGATTGGACATTACTTATGCGTTGTCCACTATGTTTTGCTCAATGGTAGATCTAGAAGAAAATGACACTTCTTTGATTATTAGCACATGAAATGAATTATCGAACAAATTATTTTTCATGAAGGGTATACACCCTAATTTTCCTAACCAATAAACTCTATTAATACTCCTATCAAAGGAACTAAGTCAATGAGAGGCCTATTAGACATGGTCATTTGGTTAAAATTGTGCATTAGGTTCAAGTATGTTTGATATGTTGTCTACATTTTTACAAAGTAATCTTCCATGAGGCCCTTGCCTTTGACAAGCATAATAGGGTCCTGATATGGAATTTGGACTAGAGATAAAGGATTTCTAGAAGAAGCCTATTGATTATAAATTATGTTATGAGGCATTCTTAGTAGGCTTGACAAATTTTTGTGGGGGAAGTCCACTAGAAACTTGGCCCCTAATTCTATAGCTATAACCAAGATTTCATCTTTGTTTTCCAAGAAGTGATGCTCAAATATATAAGGATCATACATGGATGGTGAAGTAACATAATATGATTGTTGAGTAATTTGTTCCTTAACCATAGGTACTAAAGTTAGATAATGTTCAATTTGTTCTTAATATTGATCCAAGTAAGGAGGTGTGTTTTCCAATTAGTGAACCAATGGGTTTTGGTTTTGTGCCCTTGTTTGAGTGTTATAAGATGGATAGGGATCTATCTCATAAGCAACATTATCTACATAGGGGTATTGAACTATTTATTCTTAAGTAACCATAGTACTAACTCCTAGATTCTATATGAGGCCACCATGAATATAGGAAAACATGTTGGTATCCATAGTAAATGTTTCACGATAGAGTTCTATAAACTCTGAAAATGAGATATCTAAAAAAAGAAGTTCAAACTTGGTCTAACTTGGTCAAAAGGAGGGATACACATAGCCAAAAATATTGATGTAATGACTTGTGATAAAATAGGACAACTTCAAGTATCTAAAATTACACATCTCACATAAAAAGTTCAAATAATAGGACTGTAAATTGAAATGCCAAATTTTAGGTCAAAGTGTTTCAAATCAGTCTAATTTAGGAAAAATAAAAGTTGCTAGGTCTTTTGGACAAACACAACATCAAAATATAAACTCAAATAAAGCATGTGCTAGGAATTTTGGCTAAATGATGTCAAAATCTAGACTTATAAATTATGCAAATATTTAATCTAATAGATTTGAAACACTTCTAACAAAAACTAGGCATTTGACTCTTGGACATAAAACTTGGTCAATAAGCATGAGGTATGAAACAAAAGACACTTGAATATAGATTATTTTATCCCAAATAATGGCTCAAACTAGGCTCTTTTGACTAATAATCTAGACAAAGGTGAACAACGTAGCTGTGATAGAAAAAGATTTACAAAGGACACTCGAATTGGTTGAAACTTTTGGAAAAAACTAGGATTATATGCAAAGAAGGCTATGAAACAAGTCTCAAAATAATTTAATCAACATAAAAATGATAAATTACTCAAGAGATGTGGCAAATGATTATTTCAAAAAACTCTAAAATAAAATGGCTCCAACACAATTTTTGTAGTGTAACACTACCCTCCTTAACCCAAATGATATACACACACAAATTTGGACAAATTTATAAGGCAAATGTGTGCTATCAAATGGACTTAAGACAAAAGGTGAAATAGGATGGGTAGCACAAAATGTTCTATAGGACTAAAATTTTGAGTGATAAGCAAGATGACTTAAGTCCTACCAAATTATGATAATGATGTTGAGTTTAGAAATGGCCCTCAATTCAAATTGGAAATTAAACTCAAGTTAAAACAAGTCAAGTGTAAAGTGGCAAACCCAATTTGACACATAAACCTTTAAAACTTGGAAGAGTCCAATTTTGAATTTAAACTACCAGTGATGGACATAAACAAAATGTGGCAAAAGGTCTAGACTCAAATGGGTGACATAACTACACCAAATTGAAAGATATGACACAAAGTGTATGATGATGATTTTGAACAAGGAAAAATATGTTTTTTACTTGGCCAACATAATGCATCTTTGTTCAAAGAAATTTTTGGGGAAAATATGTTTGATTATGTCATTTTTTGTTAACACCAAGTTTTGAATCCACACAAAAACCAAGTAATATTAAGATAAAGATAAATTAACTAACTAATCATCTTAAATCATAAATTGAAAAGGTATGAAAAAGTGGGGTTAACTAACTAACAGGTTTTTGAATGTTCTAGACAGATTTCATGCCTACCAACTTTCACATTAGAAAACAAGAGAAACAACGTGTCAATTGCATCCATGACACTTGGCCTGTTATAAAAGGGTCTATCCCTTTTAACAACAACTACATCCATCATTTTCTCAGTGTAGTGTGATGTTCAATGTGCTCATACATCTTAGGCTTAACCCCAGTGTTAGGAGAAGTTTTAACTACTCAAACCTCCAATCCTAGTGGGGTGATCCCAATTTATATACCCCCCATGGAGAGGGGTTGAAGACAATGCCAAGAGATGAATTCCTAGATCAAGGCTTTCCTAAAGAACTCATGGGAGGTAATGAAGTCCCCATCACAACCCAAAATGCATGAAATAAATGAAAAGTAAAATATCTTTAAAGGTTGTTTCTAGGTCAACCAAGCCATATGGGTCTTGGGGAGAGCCTTGACAACTTATCTTCTACACCTTTGGACTAAGGCACTTTGTAATAAAGATGATTCTTTTAATTCTAAAAGTTACTTAAAAGGGATAGATGGGAGAGCATACATGCACGATCTTTATTTTTGCCAAATAAAAATAATTAAGTAATGATCTATTGAATACAAAATTTGAAAATGTGTTCAATTTTAAAGCACTGAATTGAAAAGTGTGGTTTTGTTCTTTAGCCCCTTGGCTTTAAGATGTAAAAACTTGTAAATATTACACCAAAAAGACTAAATAAAACAATGAGAACCTAAGTTCATTTTAGACCCAAAGTTTGAAGTGTTCAAGACTTAGCATGCTAAAGATTCATTTTAGACACCAAATTTGAAGTGTTCATGATTTTAACCAAGTTATTTTTAAACCCCAAATTGAAGTGTATGATTATTTAAAACAACCATACTAACTTCCAAACCAGCCTTTCAACCTACAAAAACAAGATTAGAACTACTTACTTTGAAGCACTTATGATATTAAACAAATAACTTTGCAAAAAAAATCTCTCAAGTTTTACGTAGTCAATCTCACTACTCCACAGATCAATCCTATAACTTTGAAAAACTATGATTCAGATAGATAACATCATTATTCAGGCTAGATTGACAGAAAACACAATATCACTTCACAAGCTAACAATCCCACTATTCGAGTCCACAATCTCACTATTTAGGTCTATGATCCTATGAGTTTAGTAAACAATCATGTGAGTCAGGTTCATAATAATGTGAGTCAAGTTTACAATCCCAGGAGTCAGGTTAATAATCTTGTAACTATGAGAGTTGTGGTATTGTCGCTTAACCTCTAATGGTTTACGATAATACCATGACTTGATTAGGCAATCTTGTGACTCAGACAAATAACCCCATGAATTGAATAGGCAATCCTATGACTATCTTAGTGGCAGGATAGTGGTGCAAAGGACAAACCTATGAATCTGCAGGGATAAAACCACTACTTCTAGTAAAATGAACTTTTGCTCAAAATTTTACCTTCTTTGCTTCTATACTTCAAGATCTTGCATGAAAGTGGTTAGTATTTTTATTGTAAGTGATTTTTACCAAAACTTTGATGTTAGGTCCCACTGGGCGTGCCATTATGTAGACTAGGAATTAACTCAATTCTAAAATGAAAATAAAAAGAAAAAAACACACTAACTAACATAACATTTCTAGGCCTAGTCAGTAGGGGGAGCTTAGTGAGGAAAAACCATTTGAAAAGACAACTATAAATGGAAAGAAATGAGAAATATGATCACAAAACACAAATTTCTTACCAAATCCTTGATTTCTCCAAAAGGCTCTTTCTTTGGCTTGCTCAACTTGTGATTCAAGAGATCTTCATCAATGGAGTGTGGCAACCTTCATCTCCTCTTGGCACCTTTGGCTTGTGATGTCTTTTGTTAAATATTTTGACATAATAAAACTACATCAAGATTTTGTTTAAAGATATTGGGTCATGGTAACTTTGGCTTTAAATATCTTAAAAATCAATAGGCAAGGCCTCCTCTTTATAGATTTTACAAAATGATCAGAATGACCCTGAACCATCCATCTCAAGATGAAGATGTGTGGCTAAGGATCCATTAAATTTTTGAGGAAAAATAAATAAATTCTCTCATAAATATTTGGTATAGAGAGGAATTAAAGAGGCATGGAAGCTCTTAATGAGGCATGGGTGGGCTTAATCTTGATATTTTATGCATTTATGGCCTAGGGATGTCTTTCCAAAAAATGATGTCATATGATGATGCATATATTCAATATCAATTACCAAAAAGAAATATTTAAAAATATACATGGAATTATTAATTATTCTTATGATTTTAATTAATTATATTTAAGCATGATTTGTCAACTTTGATGCAAATTTTTGGCAATTGGTGCACAAATTAATCAAATCGAGCAAAATGTCATATTATTGGCTCAAATTTTGACTAGATTGGAATTGGAAGGTGATGTTAGATGTGTTTTAACCATTATCCCATTTAGGATGTTGTTAACACATAATAACAAATCCACATGTTTTGTGCATTAAATTTGGTATAAAGAGTAATCTAGAGCACCCAAGTGTGAAAATATCATTTTGACTCAAAATGATCATATCAAAGTTAGCTACTTCATAAATTCAATTGCCTCATTTAATGACACTCTAGCCAAAATTGACACTTAATTATGATATTTTCAAAGCTTTTAGTGTGTTTTAGTGTTTTTAAGCCAAATTGTGCATTTTGATAGAAATTGGTCAAAACCCTGATTGAAGGTCATTAGTGGCTAGTCTTATGTGTCTACACATAAAATCAATGGGAAATTTGAGGGAAAGAGAAGTTTCCATTGTTTCATCAACATGTTTGGACATCTGTTTGCACTATTGGAGAATGCTATCTTCAAATCTAGATAAGGTTGTTTTGCATCTTACTATGGGAGGATGAGGGATGTTCATTTCGAACAAAAATTGCATAAGATGGTTATAGTGACACAGAGAGGTCCACAAAAGTTTTAAAAATAGGATTTGGGATGGGAGATTAGTGAGTTATTTGATAATATCCCACTCATCATAACCCATAAGAATATTTTTGGAAAGAGGTGCATAGTGTTGATGGAGGTCCTCAAAAGGAGGAGCTAAAGTACATGTGAATTTATGTTGATAAGAGGTCGAAGGAGGACACATTTGTAGATTATGTTGATAAGATGGAGTATTTGATGTAGGTGTGGTTTGATAAGGATTATAAGAAGTGTTGATAGTATTTTGAGTATCAATGGTGTTAGGTACGAAAGATTGAGAAATGGTAGAAATAATATGAGAAGTGTTATCCAAGGAAGGTATTGGAATTGATTCATCAAAAGTTATAAGCTCTTCTTGCCCCAACTTAGTTAAGTGGGTTGGAAAAAAATATTAGATAACATGAATGTGCGAGACAATGGAGAGGAGTAGATGGGTTGAGGAACAATAAAAAAACCACCCTTCACATGTTAGTCATATTAACCACATTATCTTCAGGACTTATGTCAGTAAGATTGCCAACATTATTGGTAGAAGGGGTAGTTTGTCTTGGGTATCTTGGTGATTTGGAAGAGGACCTTTATAGATGGAAAAATAAGCATTTGCTTAATTCAAAGTTTGAGATTTAGTTTGTGTTTCATGAGATTTGAAAGTAATGTCACAGGCTTGCTAGCACTTTTGAATGATAGAATCATGGTCAAAATTGGGACCAAGAATGAAATCCATAGAAAAATTATGAAGCTTCCTATAGGTCTCATGAGAATGACCACAACTAGTATGAAACCAATAAAATTTATTGAGATAATACCAATATATCAGGGGATGAGTGGGATCAAGTTCTCATGGTAGAGACATTGGTAGACATTTTAGTAATTCTTCTAAGAATAAAGGTTTATGAACATTGATGTTATTCATTAAAGATAAATGAGGATTAGTGATGTGGTTAGGAGGGGAAGCTTGTTTCAAAGTTTGGTTAGGAACAATAACTTGAATAGTGTGAATGGTATCATAAGATTCCATGACACCATCATTGGTGACGTTATGATTCTTATTCTTGAGTAACATACGAGTACCCATAGAAGGTTGAGATGGCTCAAATTGGCACATAAGGAAATCTTGACACTTTTCTTGGTTAATAGCCTCCTCCAAAGTACATGGAGAGAGATTTTGGACCCAATATTGCAACTTGGTAAAAAGAGCATTGGTAAAGAGATGGAAAAGGTTGTCATTTGCCATATTATGTTCACATTTATTATACATATGGAAGACATTTTGATGTTGGTGTTTATTGTCTATAAGTACATTTGTCACTTGAGGTATGTGATGATGTGTGATTGGAGATGAGGTGATGGGTCATTGGATGGTAGGTCATCTTGGCCGAAAGTGTATTACCCAAATATATAGAGTAGGTTATGCATATCAAATATGGGTTGTGCCACAATGTGTTAGTCAAATATGGTTTGACCATGGACGGGTTCATCAAAGATGGGTGGTTACTCAAGTGGTAATTTTTTAGGATTGGCTCAACAAATATAGGTCCTTCATCAAATATGGGTGGGCTAACAATGGTTTGATATTGGTAAAAAATGGGTGATTTGAAAAAAAAAATTGTTGAAGATGGGTTAGTCATGGATGGCGTAGTTGTCTTGACCTTGACTTGGAAGTGGAAGAGTTTGATTATGATTTGGAAAGGGATCTTGGAATATTCCTAGCATGTGTTTCCTGAACATGGATGCATCAAATGATAGCCCTTAGATTGACAATGATATGATATGATTGGATAGTGGTGGCTCAAAAGATGGATGGGAAAGGTATTGATTTGGTGATGGTTTGCTCATGTTATTGTCACTTGAAGGCTCATCACTTTAGGTTTTGTTTCTCATCCCATTTGTTGTAAAATTCATGAAATAGTAGTTAAGATGGTTGATGGTTTGATTGTGAGGTGTTAGATGCTAGATTGGTGGATGAAAGGCCAATAAAAGATGCTAGGTGGGATACCTATTGGATAATTTGTTAGAGTTGGTTGATCATGTCTTGATTTAGGAATGGGGATGCTAAAACTAAATTTGGATTATAATCAATATGGGGGATATCAATATTTGGTTTGTAGATAGTGGATGGGGTATTTAGATAGCTCATGTAATATGCCATTGGTTCTATATTGGACTTGGATTTGGATTTGGATTTGATTAAGATTGGATATGAATTGGATTAATCTCAGATTGGGATTAACTAGATTTGGATTAAGTGAGATTTTGATTTTGAAATTGATTAGATTTTTTTAATTTTAGATTAGGTATAGTATTGGTTTAACACATGGAGATTAATCAACACATATAACATAAAATTAAATTATTCAAGTGGGTTTGCAAACTGACCAGTGGCCCACCATTAATGTCTTCTAGGGCATATAATGAGTGATCTTTAGGAAAACTAGTTTCCCTGCATCATTTTTCCATCATATGACCAAGAGGTCATAATGATAGGCTAAAACAAATTGGTGTATGGGTGCTCTCAATATATCTTTTGGTACGGTAAGGTCAAAATTCATGGAAGAGGAAGATTAATAAGCACAATCAAAAGGGTCAAATCCCAATCTTTATACACTCCATGCATCACCACCACTAGAGTTTTACAAGAAAATATAGACTCAATAATGTTGTTTAGGACATGGTATTGGAGGATGACACCCCCTCACTTCATATCACTGGTAAAATGGATGACTGCTTAGCCAATAAAAAAACTCCTTCCCAATTTATATACCCTGTTGGAAGATGGAATTGGTCCAAATATGAAGTGATGAAATCCTAGTCATTGAACCCTACCAAAATGAAAAATAAAAGAATTAGTTGTTTTTTATCCTCAGGACTATATTTGGATGCAAGAGGAGAGCATACACAGACTAAATATAGGATAGGGATAAATAAAAAGTAATTGAGTAATTTATGATCATGACTACCTTTTAGTGCAAGAGGAGAACATATGTGAACTCAACCACCACACACACACAAACAAACATAAATTAATATAAAGATAATTTTAAGAACCAAATTTATGTGTGGAAGTTTTTTTGTTTGTTTTTATGTCTTGTATAGATGAAAACCTATAAGAAATGAGTTAGTAGTTTGATTTGGTTGTCTTTGGCAAGTGGAAAAACTTGTAAAACTTGTTAGAATTCAAATTGTTAGTAGGTAGGGTGAACCTATGAATAAACATGTTGATCTCATTGGTCTATAGGGTAAATCTACTAAAATATGTAGACAAATTATGCAAAAATAGAAAGAAAACCCTCTAAAAAATAGGGAGATATCACTTATCTACAAGGAAACCTGCTAAAACATAAGGCAATATCACTAAAGTTCTACAGATAATATATATAAAGAGGGCAAAACCAAAAAATAACATGGAAATATCGTTGATCTAAATGGAAAACCCATTAAAATATAGGGTGATATCAATAAATTATAGAAGGCAACACAAACAAAAATGGAAAAAATACTAAAGTTTAGGGCTAATCCATTGTTTACAAGGGTAAAACTATTAACATATAGGGTGAAACTACTAAACACATGGAAACAAAATTTTAGGACAACTTTTAATAAATTCAAACTTAAACCAACTCATAATTATCCTAAATTAGATAAACAAGGATTTGTGGGATTGCAAGTCCCACTAAGAATGTTAAAATGTGTACACATAATAAGTTGTTAGCAAAATACAAATGTTAAAAACCAAACACAATCACAATCCAGTGCTTAAAAAAACTTGAAATGTATACTTATGATTGAGCAAAGAGGGGCTCAGAAAGTGATACCTTCACTTACCAACAAGTAAATTTGGTACTCTTGATGTTGATTTGCATAACTTTTTTAGATTATAGTTGTATTCAATGGTGGATACCCATAGATATTTATGCAACACTTTCCTTTAACAACTTGATTATTGGACTTGATAATTACACTAGAGGCATTTATATTGGGGTGCCAACCCCAAAAATACATCTCACACAAGACAAAAAATCCAAAGATGTTTTTGCATTTTTTGAGGGCTGACTTGGGGAGAGTCACGTCTAGGGGTGCCCATGGTTTTTACATGTGGTTTTGCTCTTCATCTCTTCTTCAATCTGCAACATATTTATAGTAGTGGATGTACACTTCATCCTTCTAGGAATGTCTCCCAAAATGATGGTCTATAGGCATTTTCCATCCCACATTGCAAATTTTTTGCATAACCAAGAGGATTTTGTTTTACAGTATGAGATATTTTTAGAGGTTTTTATTTTTTTGGGGACATATGGATAGCATGGTAGAGATTATGTAGAATAATGATATTCCTCCATTGATTATTAGAAAAATAGGTAGATATACGATTTTTATTATCTCCCCTCCGATGGTTTCTCCTAAAAATTTAGTCTCAACAATCTAAAATGCCACACATGTTGTCAAATTCTCTTTACAACAAGGTTTTCGATACAATTACCAAAATCCAAAAAGGTATGCTCTTATAGATCTTTGATTTTTTAATGAACATTTTTAATTTTATATTTATAACTAGAAATGTTGTTGGTGTAATAAATCTTGGGTGAGGTTATAGGCTGCGTTTAATATAGTTTAGGGCAAATAAGATCTACAAACACAGGTCATACTATAATGTTGCTCATCATCATTTACCATAAATTAGCTATGCTTTTTTACAATCCATCTGAATCATTCAATATAATGCATACTGTATTCAAAATCATAGACCATATAGAGTGATTTGGACAAATAATAAAAAGTATGGAAATTTTTTAGAGTGTGTTTTTTGTAAGAGAGTTCACCAATTCCTCTGTAAACATGGGCCACACCAGAAATATGTATTGTCTTATTATTGCATAGTAGAATGTACACCATAATCATTACCCAATAATGTTTCCACCTCTATCTTCTAAAGTTATGGGTTATCTTATTATAAAATGGTTGCACTAGAATGTGTACCATAATCACTACATCACAAACTTACCATAGCTTTGTTGTAGTTATGGGTCATTTTGTTAGACCACTAGTCACACTAAAATGTAACCCATAATTATACACCACAACATTATCACATCTATGTGGGAGTTATGGGTGCTGTTATCACAGCTAATGGGATATGATCCTAGATGTTAGTGTTCCCCCTTACCCTTACATCACAACCCCTTGAATTTTGTAAATTTTTATTTTAGCCTCTTCAAAATTATAGAGTTTTGTATAGTAGGTCAACCTCAATACATGTCTACTGGTCTTATTGGGAGGAAAATTGTTTTTACAATTTTTTGAGGCATTTATTTTTTAATGTAGTGGGTCAATTCTAAAATTTTCCATAGTTCCACAGAGTTTCTTGATGGGTGGATGGGGGGACGTGGGGATGGAGGGCCTATGTTTGGGGATGACATGGGGCATGGTAGGGGGACAATGGAGGGGGACCAGTGAAAATACACATAATACTTAAAAAATTAGTTATAAAAAGATGTATAAGGAATAAGTATATTGCATTGAACGTCAATAATTTAACTTTTAACTTTTAAATTTTTAACAATGAAATTTCAATTTTGAACCAATGAACATTGAACAATGAAAATCAAAATCAGAATATCAAATTCAAAATTTTAAAAATTTCATAATGATAATTCATTATTACAATCAAGAATCAACAATGTTCAAAAAAAATACTAAATACTAATGATTCAATGGCTAATCATCCTTAAAGTTTTCACCAAACTCCTCATCACTATAATTTTTGGACTCCACATGTTCAAGATCCTCCAAAACAATACCAACCAGACCTATCTGTGTGGCATCATCATCAATCTATGCTATGTCCTCTAGCTCTACATCCCATCTGGATGCTGAACTCTCCTTGTATGTAAGTGTTTTATGGTCAATGAGACATAAGGAACTATGTATAGCCACAAAATTCTCTACCCTCCTAGAGGTAAGCCTATTACTCTTTAATGGAGTGGATGAAGTTATAAGTAGACCAGTTCCTCTTAATATCAAAAGAACTAGAATCTGGGGACAACAAACGAATGGCTAGATCGGTAGTCAAAGAACTAGGCCCATGCAAAGTCCACCACAAAATTGGTTCCTCATGTGCCATTGTCTCCCTATCTATTTCATCCTCTTGTGATATCCCCTAAGAGTGTCAAATTTTATCCAATCAATACAAATGATGTTGGCTTCTGTAGAATCATACATTTTTTCAATGGCCTTCATGAACCCTGACTTCACCTCAACGTCTTTTATAGGTATAATTCTACCAGGAATTTTCACATACCACTTCAAGTTCAATGAATAGGAAATAATGTGCAAGGGAGCATTGAGAGTCTCCCATCTATGATGAATGATTGACTAAATATGTTCTATGTAAAATTACAATCTGGGGTCCTTCTCTCATATAATAACCTTCATTTGATCAAGCATAGTATCGATGCACTAATACAACTCTCCAAGGGTAGGTGTATTATCATCCCCATATCTTATCACTATGAAGAATAGAGTAATGATGGAGACAATATATTTGGCATTAACCCAAAAATCATCACTCTTCACCACCTCCTTCACCCTCTTCCCCTATTTTATCTTTGACTCAGGCCACCAATTCCATTATGTTTTCATAACCATTAGTTACAATGCCTATTGCAAATCAAGTATCCTCTCCAAGAGAATCAAGTATCCTCTCCAAGAGAATCAAGTATGATGCATACCTAGTCTCTACAGGTTTCAAGAATTCCTTCTTGGATAAGGTCTTGAAGAGTGCATGTGAAGTATGTTACTTGTAAATAAACATCTGCACATCTCTAGTATCAATAAAAACTGATTTGATCCTACTATTTTTTCCCATGTCCTTGAGTGAATTATTCATGGAATGAACACAACGAGTCCACCAAATATGTCTATAGGCTACCTCAATTAAATTACCTTTAGCTTTGCATACATGGGGTATCTATCACTACCTGTACCACATTCTATGGCCCAACCTCCTCTATAACATCTTTGAAGATCTAGAATAGAAAATCAACATCCTTGTGATGCCCTAAACAATCAATAGCCCTAAGAAAATAAGGTCTAATTGTACTTGTAACCATGATATTGATGAGTGGATGATGCCTAATGTCCATCCACCCATCCGTGATGATGCTGCATCCACTTGTGACCCAGGTATTCTTCATTTTCTCCATTAAAATATTAATCTTGAAATAGTTATTATGCAAGATTGTTGTCCTCAATATAGTCTCCCTTAGTGGCACATATGACGATTGTGATCTTATTATTTTATCCACAACCTCCTTATAATAATGAGAGTGAGACACATGGAATGGAAATTTGGAATGCCATTGGAAAAGAACAATTTACCAGTGACATCATCTACCTAATCCTTTGATTGCATAATGAATAATTATGCCAATGGATTTGAAGCATCACTAGTCACATTATATTTCCCCTTAGGCATTACTGCCCCTAAACTATATGGATTCATTGGCCTCTCAAAAGTACTAGAAGTATAAATCTATCTCTAATGACCCCTCCCCCTTGGTGGAAAAGTAACAGATGTAGGTGCATCTTCTTCATTATCACCCCATAATTTACATATTTCATCCCTGATTTTTATTTTTTTCTAGCTTTTCACATACATTTATTTATACCTTTGCCTCATATAATAAGGAGGTGAGAATTTGTTCTAGTCATGTTGCCAAACCATTTAAGGTCACATATGTTCTACTTCCATTTCTTAGTGCCCCCAAATGTCTCAGGCTTTATTGGTACCTTGCTTGTAAATTTTTTTATAGGTTTCTTCAAATCAAAGGGACCCTTAGCATATTATTATAGGTTTTATGAAGGGAAACTGTAATTTGGACTCCAAAAATAACTAGTTTAATTTTCACCATCAAAGTCACCCCTCCTTGCTTCTAAACTAGGTTCATCAGGGTCATAATCAGAATGATTTTCACTTACCAACCTCAACCCCTTGAGTTTGACCCTCACCCTCACTCATGATATGAAAACTCATAATGACACTGCAAGAAATGATAATTTATTTTCTAAGTTTATAATTTAAAAATTAAAATTTAAACCATGCATAATGCAAGGGATTAGAAATTTATGCATTAATTAAAAATTTAAAAACGTAAATGTTGCTATCATAAATTGACACTTGTAAATACTTGGTCAAATAAGAATTTAAATTTTTTTATTACTTTAGGTCGCATGAAGCACAAAAGCAAAGGATACACAAGATGAAATCCTAATTTGATTTCTAAATTCTAATCTTGAAATTTAAAAAAAAACTTACAAAGATACAACCTAGAAAGCAAAATAAATTTGAAATTTAAGCATTTAATTTGGATGAAGATTTAAAAATCTAAGCATTTGAATGAATCAAAAATAATTATAATAGTTTTCAATTTATAAATAAATCATGAATCAAAGAACAATACAATTTACAAATGAAACAAAAAATTTAAAAATCAGAAATTCAAAGAATCAAATGTATAGTGATAGGGCCTACCTTGTGGCTCAAATGATGAACTTGAAGAATATTAAGTCTTCTTGGCTTTTCTATCCTCTTCTTGATCTCACTTTCCCTCTCTTAATTCTCTCTCACTCTTGCAAACTTCTCCCTCTTTCAAAATTCTCCCTCTTAGCTTGATGCCTCTACTTTTAGCTCTCTACTTTACTCAATGAAGTTTTTGTGTGATTTGGAATGAGAGGGATAGGGATTTTTATAATATTTTGGGAGGACTTAGGGATGGGGGTGGAACACATTCGCAATTAGGGTAGAACCAAAATATTTTTTAAATTAAAAGAAAAAAAAGTTTTTTTGATGTCCCCCAACATGGGGGGTGCCTAGAAGTTTTCTAGGGGGTTAAAGGATGTCTAGTCATCCCTTGGATATCCCAAGGATGTCCCAGATATCCCAAGAATGTCCCAGACATTCCCTTTTTTAAGGGATGCCACAAATATATATCCTCTTAAAGGGAAACATCCTTGAGATGGTGGTGGTTTACGGCAGTGGTTAAGGTATGGAAGGGGTCATCCCTATTTCAGAAACATGAGGATTTTAGGGGGGGGTGTGTCCCTGTGGAACACTAAAATTCTCTACAAATGTAATTTATTGATGGATTTTTGTTTGCAATCTGAAAATGTTTTTTTTTTTTTTGAGTTTATTCTCAAAATTTAGATATTTTGTTTTGTTTGAGAGGTTGATTAAATGGGGTGATTTCCAAAGTTTTAATTTTTGATGCAGCTATTTAATATATTGATCTAAATTAGGTTAATTATTTTAATTTCATATCCTAAGGTGTTGTGCAGCATGTATAAGAGTGGACAAGGTTTTGGCAGATTGTTTTGGGTTGAATCAATCCAAATATTAGTGGGATCTAATTGAATTTCTATAAAGGAAATAAATGGTATGTAGATCCATTGCTTTTTCTCTATTTATTTAGTATTTTTATAAGCTGTTGTATAGTTATCCCATAGCAATGTTTCAAATAGTGTTTCTTATGATTAAGTAGTTTTAAATTAGATTTTCCTAATTCAATGGAATTAAGTGGCAATTAGTTGTTATTAATGTATGGTTATTGTCAGCTGGCTTGATCTACTACTAAAAAACATTATAACACTGCTGAACTTCAAATTGGTGGATCTTCTCTCTTCTTGTATGGATGGACTACTTTATGTTTTCAATCTAATGGAGATGTCTAATGCTAATAACTGAGTTCATCTATATCATATATATAGGCATTGAAAATTTTCTATATCAAAAATTTCATTCTTATCAAGGAATATGGGGTATCAACAATAGTCAAGTAACAAAAAATAGAGTGCTAAATTAGTATAGAATGTATATTATCTTGTAAAATTTTACTTCCCAATGCAAAATGCACTGAAACTGAGTATAGTGAATTCCTTTACTGAAATGAATGTGTATTACCTAGATAAAACTATTTTTATCATTTTTTAAACTCAATAAAAATGGTGCATCTCATTTTTATTATGTGTGAAGATCTTATTCCATGTCTAAAGCCTAAATTCAAATGCAAATTCAACTTTTCCATATGAAATAATCCTATCATCTACTGACCACAGTGAAATTATACTGTTGTTGTGTTATATATAATGTGAGCATTCAATTGCTTTGAAAGTAATTTTTACCTTCGTCAAAACACCCATGACATTGACAAGTTGTAATCTGTCTTTCAAAAATGCTATAACAAGATGTTCTCATCTTTGAATCTGGTAGTGACCTTGTTGATTATTCATTCCCTCATTTGACTTGGCCATATCTGGTCCTGCATCTTTCTCATGGGAACTATATATGAGTATGAGTTCTATATGTAATAAGTTTAAGCCTAAATAGTTGATATTGGTACAGGTGTGGGTATGGGTATATATTTATAAGGGCTTTGGGTACACCGATATAATGGATTTTATTTTTTGTTTGGGTATAGCCATATAAAAATTACATAAAATATTAAAACATATATCCAATAAAGTAAATTAACCCTATTATATGTATAGAATAAATGAAATAAGTTAAATAATCATAAAATAGTTGAAAACACTACTGATAATTCAATGCTAAATGTCATGATATTCATCCATTGAACATAGAACAAGTACATAGTGCATATGTATACACAAAAATTAACATAAATCAAAATGCATATTGATCTTCATTGAGAGCATCAATAATTAGAAGCATGAGTAATTAAAATAATGTAGTGGCATATGATTAGAAAAATAATGGAGTTTCATCCCTAGGAAATTGAAAAAATGAAGGTCAGAGAGGAAAAGTGCAATGAGAGGTTATTATAAGTATGCAATTAGAGTTAATTGTTGTCACCCAATTTTGCACCCTTGAAGAGGTAGTTTAAGCCTACTCTAATTGAGTAAAACATTGAGATTACCCATAGACCTATGGGTTATCTATAGTATAGGTAAACCTCTAGATTAAAGGGCCAACTCCCTTGATATGTCTATTCATGATCATCAAATATGCTACTAACTTTTTGAAATGAAAAGGGAAAGAGAAATATGAAATAATAATAATATAATGAGGTGATGTACCAAGTTAATCTCCACAAGACTACCATGAACATGGAATATGAAGGGTTATTAACAAAATTAATCTGAACATCAAAGGTTTCTCTGACATTAGTGTTTCAACTTGGAGGTAAGATGTAATGCATTTCCCAAGGTAGATGAATAAGAGGTTAGGTTATAGACACTATTACTCTTACTTAAACTTAGGTACATACAAGAACACTAAATACACTTCATGTGACCTATTAGAGAGCAAACTACTTGCACAAAACATGAAAGAGTAAGATGAACACAAGGATAAATGATTTCACTTGTCATTCAACTATGCACTACTTCACACACTTAGACAAGAAGTTGATAACTCAAAAATAGTTTTAAATATTTTATTCAAAGGCAAAAATAGTACTCAAACTATAAGGGCTTCACCATACCAGATGTAGATTGATTACAAAGCTAAAAGTGGTTACTTATATAGAGAAGTGTAAAGAGAGAGAGAGAGGAGTGTAGTAGGAGAAGATTGGTAGGTGTATTCATGAGTTTAAAAAAAATGAGTTTATAAAAATTTTAGGAAAAAACTTCCAAGTCCATGTTTCTCACTCCTAAAGATTCTCTAACCCTTCATGTGGCATAGGATTTACAAATTGGCTCGACAACTTGACCATCTTCTTAAAAATTATCCTTATTTGCATAAGAAGAGTGAAAAATGGGCTTATCCATCATTAATTCACCATGAAATGATCTCAAAAAACTCATTGGACACTTACCATGCCTTAATAAACTCATATGATATGACATTTCATCATTTATGTGCATAGGTGTCTTCAAACTCTCCATTTCCCATGCCTAGCTTGGTCCAAGTGGCCTAAAAATCAAGTTCATATTATTAAATTCACTCTTTATCCATGTATGGTCTTAAGATATGTTATTATACCTGAAAAAACCATTTTGGTTCTTGAAACAACTCCCAAGAACTCATTTTTCTCCTCAAGCCCTCACTAGACCTATTTTCCTTATAGCCCTAAAAACCTATCAACCTATTTGTGTAGGCTAATTTAAAAATGATATGTACAAAATAAATGAATATTATAGGACCCAATATGTCTTTAAAATTCCATGTCAAATTTCATGTCTTGAATCTAAGTGGAAGTCCACTTTTTCTACCTTTCTCTCTCCTCAATTAGGCCTCAATTTGGCCTCCTTGCCTAAAACCCCTTTTTTTTACTCTAGGCCTCTTCCACACATATAAAATAACACAAATTCATGTGATTCACTTTACCTAGGATATCACCAAACTCCATGTCAATTTTTAGGTCCTTAAACCCTGTGGAAATATGCAAACCATGAAATGACCTTGCCACCTAGTCTGATTTTAGCCCTAGTTGAGATTGGCTTAGAAAATGAGCCTTTTTTTATCACCTATATAATACATTATGAAAATTTTATGGATTAAACATTTATATCATATCCCAGCTGACTTCATCCAATGATTGGTAAGTTCTCATTTGCTCAAAACACCAAAAAACATGAAAAATAGGGCATTTATTGTATTCCATATAATTTAAAGTATGGAGGGAGTACATGTGGAGAAACTAATTTGATTCCTAAAAAACATACAAGATGTTTTAGGATAAATACATGGCATTAAACGTGCATTATAGGTCCATTTGTTATGTCTAGTCATTATCAAGGTTTTAAGAGGGTTTAAGACCTGTTTGCAGTCTTAAGGATTGTTCATAAAGCAAAGGCCACAAAATGGACCCATTACACTTATCTAAATTTATTTAATGAACCCCCAAACTATTCAAAATAGATAAAATTCCCATGAAAAGTGTGAGATATGGTGTGAGTGTGTAAATTTGCTCCTCAAGTGGTGGCCTTAGCTCTCTTGAATTCGAGAGAGGTCTAATTTGAGTTTTGGGTCTCAAAACTCAATATTACTATTGAGTGAGGTTCAAAAACCTCCAAAAATATCTTCCTCATTATTATAAATTCCTTGGAAATGATAATTACTCCACTATATGCATTTGGTGTATTGGTCAAGGAACTTGGGGTTTAAGGCCTTTCACCTCCTTACTTTCCCTCAATGGAATTTAGATTGAAAACTAAGCTTGGGTGCCACATAAAAGTATATTTATACCTTTTATATGTATGTGTATTTCATCAAGTACCCTCCATGTGGTTTTAAATGCCTTTTTTTTTTTGAGTCCAAATAGACCCCTTGGTCTCATGACTCACCTTGTCAATAGAGTGAGTAAGGTCTGAAACAAAACAATGAGTATGCCTAATTTTTGTATGACATTGAGGTGACCATAAATATCCTAATCCACTCATAACCATCCTATATATACATTTAAAAAGTGTGTTCATGTCTATTAGGGCCTTAAAACATTAATTTCTCTTAGGCTTGTTTACCTTAGAACATGACTCAAAAACCTTTCATACCTTTTTTATCTAGTTGAAGGGTTATATTTAGGTGTTGATAACATTATGAGATAATTCACCAAATGTATTTAATCCCTTATGATTTCTCCTTTTCATGTTTACTCAGCCAAGTAAGCAGGCTGGTGTGTGGGCTATGTTCACTAGGTCTGAACCGAGTCTAAAACTTTTTCCCATATTTCTATTAGATATCAGTATTAGATGAGATCCTTATGACACCATGAAAAAAATTTAAATTGTCCTTTATATCTTCATACTTATTCAAAGGCTTTTCCCTTCTCAAATCAAACAAAACCTTCATGGAGAGAAAAAAAAGTTACAGGTTACCTTTTGACTATATATGCCCTTTGAACTCAGTTTGATTCATCTTCTACAATCATTTAATTTGGTCTTAAAGTGACCTTATGAAATCTTAGTCTATTTTAGGTATACCTCAGAACCTCTTTCAAACACCTCTACTCTTCCCTTTAGATTTAGCACCAACCTATTCTCATGTAGCCTGTAGGTACCTTTAGGGTGTTTTAACTATAATTTAGTTTAGGACCTCACTCCCACCTCAATGATCCACTTTTGGATTTTTAACATATTTGATATCCCTAATTAATTTTACATCATATTTTATACGTATTCTTCCCCTTCATTGTATGCATTTTACCTCACACATTTCAAGGCATGGGTATAGGTGCTCATTAGGGATAGGTTTGAGCATATAGTTCTAAACCTAGTCCTTTCACTTACCATAATGCTTGAAGGTATAAAAATCAAAGGAATATTCATTATCACTATCTACAGGATCTATTTGCTACTTCATGGAATTTTCAACCTCATTGTCTTTATCTTCTCTATACACGGTCCTATAGGTGGTCTTCTAAGACTGACAACTCAGGCCTTTAGTCACCACTTGACTATCCAACCACTTGGGTGTTCTTTGTCTTGT
Organism: Torreya grandis; assembly: GCA_037957365.1. Lineage (NCBI taxonomy): Eukaryota > Viridiplantae > Streptophyta > Pinopsida > Cupressales > Taxaceae > Torreya > Torreya grandis. The sequence continues at coordinate 2,197,154 of JARHVA010002923.1, read as the reverse complement.
TTGTGACCTATTTCATCTTATCTTTTAGTTAAGCCTTCACTACCCTAGCTTTGATTTTTTTGATCTAAGGTTGACTTTGGTAAAAAAATGAGGACCTACAGGCTTAGGGCATGTAGGTCACTACTTGCTTGTTTAAGGCTCAAAACCACTCCTTGAGTTGTTAGACCTTTCAAAATTATCAACTTCATCACCCTTCTTGTCACTCTTTCAAGGTCTTATAGACCTTATGATCAACATTATGACACTTTCAACTCACCTTATAGTCCATATAGACCTACAAGTACCATCATCTTATATGTAGGGTTTGTGTGTAAAGAATTAGAACTTCTAGTTAGTTTGAATCACTTGATGATGCCAATGGGGTAGTCATGGGCATATGAATGTATGAGGAGATGTATCAAGTCTTCCCCATGACTCTGAGCATCTGAAATATACTTCTATAATTTATACATGCATGTATATGAAGGAACCACCTATGGATCTCATTGGAAGGTGTGATTGGACTAATACCTTGATTTTATCATACTTATAGTAGTAAAATGTTATCGTAGGACCTTATACTATGATATATCACTAGTATTTCAACCAAAATGGAAATCAACCATATAATGGTCTACATAACACAGACTATGTTCCCAAAGAGAACCACACTTGAAAAATATGGACAAAAGACACATATTAGACATAAACACATGAACTCCATGAAAATTATGGATCTTCCATGAGTGATGAATCATTAGAAACCTTTGGGAGTGACCACCATGAAGATAAAATAAAACTTGTAGTAAGATTCACTAAAATGACTTGTTCATCAAGACACTTTTCCTCCAAGTAAAGATACTCTATGGAGATGAGTTAGATGATGAAACCACCATGAAATAGAGATCCTTGATCTCTAAAAACAACCCTGAAAACCATTCCTTTCCATCAAATATTGAAGTGGAGAAACAAATGAAAGAACAGATCCCTCTTGGATGGATAGGACCTAGTGACCTACTGTCACTCCTAGTGACTTTTCATAAATAAGAGGCCATCAATATAAAAAATAATTCTAATAATTTCAATCTTCCTATGACCCATAACAATGGCCAAAGTTTTAGCTCCTAACTCTCTCTCTCTCTCTTGGTTGTACCATTCAGTGCAAATTTGTTTTCCCAGGCTTGTAAAGGTAGTGATGGAGGAGAAAGAGTGCTTAAAATGTTAGTTCAACCTAAATTTGTTTCTAAGGATGTAAAATGATCTAATGGAGCCCAGGGGAAACTTACCATTTCCAACTGAAATTTGATCTTACAAGGCCATATAATTACCTAAAAGTGCTTGTAAAGTTTCATTTAGGTGTTGAACTATAGATGTTATCAGTATCTGACTATCCCTAAACATTATATGACCCACTTATGACATCAAGGATGTTGATAATTTTCTTTAATTCTTTATTCTTGGAAATGTAGGTGCAACTCTTCCAAATAGGCCAAAAGGTGGCCAAAATGTGATTTTTCCATACGAGAGTCAAACAAAAGGTTAGTGCATGATATTATGATATAAATAACACCTCAATAACCTTTTGTAATGACCTTTAACCATACCAAACCTTTTACCTTACGTGACAACATCAATACCTTGTAATTGACCCATAAGACTAGATAAGTGAACATAAGGCTAATACTTAGATAATGCTAGACAAGAACCAATATGACCATATGAAACTATTTAAGACCATTTAATACCATGACAAGATTTTAATAACCCTATGAAGTTTAAAATTAGAGGTGGTGACCAATTTTGACTTGAGTTCAAAATTTGGTCAATATCTTTGGTGATTCATAGGGGTAGCATGCCTGCAATACTAATGGACCAATAGCCTTGTCCTTTTATTGAGAAATGGAGTCATTATTATGCTACAATCTAAAACTAACATGCCTTTTAAAGATTTAAAACTCACACCAAACACAAAACAAGAAATAAACACACTATGCCAAAGGCATTTAGGGAGAACCACACATAAAGACTCAAATAACACACTTAACCTACTATGTACAGTCCTCAAAACATGTTTGAAGTGATGAAACTCTTTCTCTTGCTTCAACCAGGATCAAATAGAATGTTTTTTGAATCACAACTTCTCCATGAGAACAAGTCACCATATGATGGATGTTTTTCAAATAAAATTTACTTATGAAGGTGATAAAATAACTTACCACTCATAGGACCTCTATTAGCTTCAATTAAACCACTTAAAAATCTTTTGAATGGTCCTTCCTCTTGAATTCTACTTGACAGTGTAGACTACTTGGTCTCATTTATGCTCATTATATATTTATCAACTTGCTTCTTGGGAGTCATGGGAACTTTCTCAGCTTCACCTTCATCTATACCATGATGTACTTGATGTATAGATCCCTCATGCTTTCCTTCTTGCTGGCCAATCATGTCTGCAAGTGGCTCAATATTAGATTGAGGCTTAGACTTCTCCTCAATCACACAAACTTATGCCTTGGATTGATTACATTATTCTAAGATTTCAGCCTATTTGACAATTAATTGACACTTTTCTTCATGATCATTAGGTCCACCAATGACCTTGCTATCAATTTCATGTTATTTAGGAAGGAAATTTGGGCCACTTGTTCAAACTCTTAAACTATAGCATGAAACTACTACCATAAATCATCATATTATTCTTGACTATTATACTCATGAGCTTCTTCATTTTCGATAGGTATAATTATACCATATTATTTATTATAATGATCTATCACACTTTGAAACCCATCATCATCATATATGTGAAGAAGATAGTTACCTTTTGCAGCTTGTTGAAGAGGATCATCAAGACTTACCTCATAATGTTCATCACCCTCATCATGAATGATTTATGTGCCAAATCATGTCTCTTCAATTAAAACATAAGGATCATACTCATAGGTCTCAATACAATATTCATCTAATAAGATATTATAAATACCTTCAATTTTGGAAGATGCTTCATCATCTATTGCATGCTCCTCTTGCTCATTAATAGTGCAATTCATATTGGAACTACTTTCCACATATGGTGTAATATTGAACTTGGCCAATGGTTATGTTATTTTTGTCACCTTAGCTCCATATCTCATTATAAAATCCAAGAAAGACCAATCAATAGAACCATACCTTCCTATCTTGGTAGTGAAGTCTCTTGATAGGTAAATGGCAAAGTGTGCAGATAAATCCACTACCACTATGTCTTGTAGAATTGAAAAACTTGGGCAGTCATGCAAGAACACTTTCAAACCTTTGATGAACCATATTGACTTGGATGGTGTAATCTATAGCACTCTTTTTCTATAAGGATCATATTTCAAGCCTAAATTGTCTACAACTAGTTTAGGCATGATTGAAGTACTTGACCTACTATCCACAATGTAGTTTTGGACCAACTTATCTGACACAATGAGGATAAGATAGAAAGGTGGGGGATTTTCAGACTTGGTATAAGGTTAAAAAATATGAGTAGGTTCATTTTTTAGGGCTACATCAATATGGTTTTATGGTTGGGGATTGATATGGAGTTGGGACAACTGCTCTTGGAGTAACTCTTTTTGACCAAGCATGTGTAGTACCTCCCAAAGAGATATGCTTATTGTTGTGTTCTTTAAAGAGTTAATGATATTAAAATGGGAGACACTAACATTTTATTGCATATTTATATGCAATGAAGTACCTTTATCTTGAGGCAATGAAGGTTTTATCACCTTTCCCAAGTTCTAATTTTAAAGGAGTGCAGGACTTGTAGAGGCTACCACATTTGCATCCATACCTTGTTGCCTTGAAGGGGGGTTGTTTGGAGTTGTATCCACATCTTGAAAATCTACCAAAGCTTTCCTCTTTGACCTTGTGTTGTATACAACTGAGGTGGTTTGATTTAGGATAAAACTATTCTCTACATGGAAGTTCATAAGGCTTGCTCTTAAATTGCTACATTCTCCATTTGATTCTACTTGCATAGAGCCATAATATTCTGATGTCAAGTAAGGAGTAGTTCCTCCCTAATAAACAAACGCTTTAACTTTACCCTCATTGGCATTCATGTACTTTTCTTGAAGCTTTCCCCAAGAATTTGGCCATTCTTCTCTTTGAACTATGTTGTTATGCAATGAAACCATGGCTCTTGAAGTGGGAGTAGAATTTGTATTATAAGCATTAGGTAACCCATGGAAATTAGGTTGACCTTGTCCCCTCCCTTGACCATTATTCTAACGTGTAAATATATTTGCTTGTGGAGGATAATAGTAGCATTTTTGGTAAGCTCCAAATTATTAATTAAATAGCCTAGTTGAAGCTTCTAAGGCATATTTTTCTTTCCAATCAATGGCATCATCTGATTTATTTGAAGAAGATTTAGACTTACTATTTGGATTTGTAAATAGAGCAAGGTTTGGTGGGGTAGTAGGTATGTTAGGCAAGATATGAATTGAGACCTTTGGAGGGATTTTACTGAATTGGATCAACCATTCTCAACTCTAATAACCACATCATATGCATTAGGCAAAGTATATCCTCCCATGGACTATAACATGATAACTATTTTAGTCCCAATAACTCTGAGGTAGGTTGGGAAAAAAAACTTGTAGGGGGTCTCATGAGAGGTGGAAGCCTATTCTATGTCCTTTGGAACCTTTCATTGAAATTATGCATGGGTTCCTTAGGCCCTCTTTGAATGACATTCAATTGATAAAATAAGTATGTATGATCACTCTTATCTTCAAATATTTGATTCAACAACTCATAAATTCATCCCATGTAGTAATTCATCCTCCTGGTGTAGACAACCAATTACTAACACCATTGTGTTGAAATTATCAATCTTACTTGAAATGTACTCAATGCACAATTTAGGCTAAAACCACTTAAGTGCGCTAAATGTTTAGATCTTGTCATATACAAGTGTTGATTTAGGCTAATGTATTCTTGAATGGGGAAATGGATTTTATGTGATTATTAACTTTTCTCAAATGATTTTGACTCAAAATGGAAAAAATACAATCTAATGCTTTAAACCACTAAATTCTTCTAATTTGGAAGCACATGACACATGCATGTGTTATTTCATTTCAATAAATGTTATAAATAAGGTATTGGTCTATATGCAACTAACACCTTCTAATTATACTCTAGTCAAATCTTGACCCAGTAACTTGACATTTTGACCAATTTGATTAAATGTGCAACCAATTTCTAATGAATTGCATAAATTTTGATTAATCTCACTTAGGAAAATTAATCCAAATTAAGTGTTTAAGTGGAAAATCCATGGAAGTTATTGAAGATTTTTTAATGTAAAATTGATTTCTAATATATGTATCATCAGGTGACATCATTTGTGGGGTGGCATCCATAAGCCATAAATGCAACAAATATCAAGTTTAAGGCCTCTCATGCCTCTTTAATGCCCCTTCCTTCCAAATATTTATGAGTATATTTGTGATTTAAGTCTCCAAAATTGAATTAATTCATTGCCACACATCTTGATCTCAAGATGGATGGTTATGATTGATTCTGATCAAGTTCAAAAATATATAAATAGGAGGGCCAAGACCACCATTTTTAAGCTTCATTTGTGTAAACTTATTATGCAAAATTCTCTCCATCAACCTTTTTTTGTGTAGTGTTATAATTCTTAATTTACAATAGGATAGCTTCACTATAGGCATAACATTAATTAAATATCATGAGCTTATGTTTCATTGGTGCACTTGAGATGATGGAGGACCAAAGCATTCATCATTGGCAAAGACTTGAGCACCAAATTAACGGGAAAATCATGTTTTGAACTACATTTGGATGATGGGATGTTATTGGGAAGGTTTGATGTATTTACTTTCTTTCAGTAGCTTTTAATTGTCATTTGTAAAACCCCATTGAAAGATTTTGATTAGTTAGTTATGCTCTTATGCATTTTATGGAGTTTTGATCTAAATCACTTTGGATTCCATTTCTACATCTTGGCATGCTCAGTGGGACCATGCATCCCATACAAGAAAGGAGACTAACTTGGCATTATTATATTTTCTAAAAAGTGCTTTAAAATCTCTAAAAATCAAATTTTGTCATTATTTTTACCATGTTTTTGTGCTTTTATTGACACATAGTTTACACATTGATTGATATTGGTTTACCCTAATAGACATTAGTCTTGTCTAACTAGCATCAGTCTTGGTGCAGAGGCAAAACACAACATAAAAACCTAGTTTTTGAATTTCCTTAAAAGTTGCATGTTGATTTTTTTGATTTTAAAGCTTGCATATTATTTGTCTGAACATTTTATTACAGGATCTAGACATTTTTTTTGAATATTTTATACTAACTTAGGCTAACAAATGTTTTTTTATAAAATGTTTTTTGCCTAAGGGTTCACAGTTAAATGACATCAATTTAATTTCAATCAGCATTAGTTCTATTGTAACCATCATCAATTTTATTGTAACCAACATCAATCACTGTTGATCGATGTTGGTCTCGGTGAAAAAAAAATAGAGAAATTCGAGAGCAAGTTTTCAAATCTTGCTTTCTCATTTTCTTTTGTGCTTCAAGTTAGAAGGAAACCCTTTAAAAAATTTAGGTCACACACTAGAAAAAGTGCCAAATTTTAACATGTTTAACTCTTGAAAACTTCCATTTAGTGCTTAAAATTAATTTAGATGGTTTATACTTGGTTTGTTTTCTAAATTTTTTACAAGTTTTCAACTAAGGCCAAGGGGCCAAAAACTTCACAAACATCTCAATTTGGTGCATAAAATAAACATTCACTTAAATTGCAAATTCTTTGAAGTGTTTTGTTTTATGTTAGATATTTTATACTAGTGAGTTCTTTTATAAAATGAAAGAAGTGTGTATGCTCTCTCCCCATCCCCTTTAGGGAACTTGGGTGACCAAAAGTTCTCTTTCCTTATAAATTTTTCCTTATCCAAGGTGTGAAGAGAATGTTATTAAGGCTCCCCCCAAAACCTATATGGTTTGGGTGTTCTAAACAACACTTTTAAAGTCTTTTCACTTGGTCATTTATTTTATGTAACTTGACTTGTGATTGGAGTTCATAGCCTGCTCATGAGTTCTTTATAGAAAATTTGACCTAAGAATTCATCTCCTAGCATTATTTCAACCCCACTCCATAGTGGGGTATATAAATTAGGGAACTTATACTGTGATTGCTAGGGGGTCAAGTGGCTAACCTCTCCAATCATAATAGAGACCCGAGTCAGGTCTAGTCAACTAGGGGATTCCACTAAGAAGTACATGAATGGAATCACTATGTAAAAGAATAGACCCTTGTATAATAAGTTAACTGGTATGAACTCAATTGATGTGAGGCATATCTAGTGTTAACCACACTCGAGACCATTTAACCATTTCAAAATTTAGTTTTATAACAACCCCACTTGCTGCAGATATATTATTTATGTAGGGTGAGAAGCTCAAAGTTCATTGTCACTATATAATCTCTTAGGAGAAGGGGGGTGTCAAAACCCTACTACTTCATGTGCTTTTATTTTTGGATTAACATTATAAATCCTCCCAAGAGAACATATATATATGGAATTCAATGATACGAAACAACCTTGTCAGTTTAGGGCTTTGGACATTATACTTAGTTTTTTTTTGTCTTTTCCTTTGCTTGCTTCATCTTGATTGATTCTAAAACTTATTTGTAAACCAAAACACGTTAAACAAATACATTTTTTATCCACCATTTTATTTGAACAAGGAGGCATTATGCTGACCAAATCAAAATCATATTTTGCCTTGTTCAAATCCTCATTTGAAACATTTTGTTTATATAATCTATACAATGTTGTTATGTTGTCCATTTAAGTCTAAACTATTTTGTAAAAATCTCCAAGTCTTTCACTTTTTAATTCAAATTTAGAATCTCACCTTTCTTAGTTCTAAGCCAAAGTGTTAATAGGTTTGCCATTTGCACTTGGTTTGAGTTAACTTGGTACGATTTCCCATTTGGGTTGAAGGCAATTTTATAGAATCATCATCATTTGACCATTGTGAACTTAGGTTATCTTGTGTATCATTCACACTCTAAGTTCTATAAATAATTTTACTTACTATTACCATGTGGTGGCATTGTGTTGTCCATTTGGTTTTAGTTTTATACTTATGAATTCTTATGTGTTTTCACATCTTGATTTTCTTAGTTTGCATTACTACTTTCCTCATAAAAAAGACTCTCTTCTAATTTTATAGTCACAACTCGTTTAAGTTGTCCCTAGATTTTACGATATTGACATATCTCTAAATCTATATTTGGTGTACAAGTTTACACTTTAGGTTTTAGAGTTATCATACCCTCTTCTAATTTGATGATTTCAACCCACCAAGGTTGAGTAATTTTCTAAGCATTTCTTCTAATCGTGTGGTACTATGCCACCTTATTTTTATTATAGTCTCTTTGCCTTGTCACTTATTTTGAAAAACTGAAAATACATCTTTGTTAATATTTGCAAAACATTTTCTAAATATTAGTAAATGTAGAGAACAAAATTTTAGACATAACACAAAGTTATACTTGTAGTGGGATGTCTTATGATCTTAGCTATGAGGAAGATAACTTTTAAGATGGACAAGACAATCCAATGGTATTTGAAGACATTCCCATAACTATAGGATCTGAGGAATACTATTTTGAACATCAACCGCTAGAGGATAAATATGAATCCAATGTTAGATTACCATCAAAATTTCCTATGGAATAATTGCATCCTTAGTTAGGGTAGAAGCAAAACAGTGAAAACAATCCCTTGTACATATTACAAAATCAAACATTGATTCTTATAGTAAAGGAAATAAAGTGATCATAGAGTTTACACCTAATGATCAATATCTTGTTACCAAGATAAAAAAGATAAGTCAATGATATGCTGACCAACTTATCATGGACTTGACTGACTCTCTAGCTTCCATTTTATTACAAAAAAATATTTCCAAGGAACAAGGGAATGTAGATGAACAAAAGCATCACACTTTATTTTAGAATACACCTATGATGGATCAATATGTCTCAATTGAATGACCTGAGTCTAAATAGGTTCTAAAACATGCTTTGCCACACATAGAGCATACATTTTTTAGCCATCAAGAACCTCTTATTCCTTCATCGAATCAAGGACCAAAACATTCAATGCATATTAAGGATATTATTCAAAACAATTTGGATAGTTCTTCACAACCAACACATACTTTGGTGAATAGACCATGAACTCCCTAAAATCAACAAAACACTTACAATTTGAGGCGACCAACTTTAGGGATTTTTTTATCAACCCAAGAATCAAAATCTCACTTACTCAACTCAAGGAGTGAATCAAAATAAAGTTAGAGATTGTAAGGTGTATATCCCTAAAAAATCATCATAATAGGGGCACACATCACCCAAACAAAATTATATTCCACCTACCAATGCACTAAACATGCAATAGTGGAATTTGATGAAAAAAATTATGGCATAATCGGAGATAGGAAATCAAATCAAGAAGTAGAAATTTGATGAGATATGTCCATATCCATTTGATTTGATTATTCTCCAAGTCCTCTTTATACCTCATTTTGAGGCACCTAAATTTGAAAAATACAAATAGAAGGGTGACCTTCATGAACACATTCAAGCATTTTTTGTGTTATGCCAAGAGGTAGCTTATAATAGAATTTTCTTGCTTTGATTATTTCCATGAAGTTTAACAAGATAAGATTTAAATTGGCTTCTCAAGTTATGCAAAGGATCGATTATAGATTGGAATGACCTATCTAAAAAAATTATCAACCACTTCTCATATAATATTGAACATGAGTTGACAGTGGTCGACTTGTGCAAAGCCAAGTAATGGGATAGAGAAAGCTTCATATCATATCTACAGTGATGGAGAGCATTAACTGGATGCTTTCAACATAATTTTCTAGATAAATAGCTAGTTGATATCTTTGCTCAGAACCTACACCCTAAGGCGGTGTACATCTATGACTTCCTTGTGCAAACACATTTGAAGAAATTATAGCTAAGGGTGTATAGATTAAGAAGGCACTTATCAGTAAAGGCCTTGTCAAGATTTATTCACAAGGTCAAACATCAAATTAGACCCAATCACCTATCCAAATTATTGCAATAGAGAAACCCAAGGGGTTAAATAAGAACAGGAACATGGTCTGAAATGGAGTAACTAAATCAAGAGATATACAAATGATGCAGGCATTGATAGTTTCATATGTGCAATTAGTACCACCTAATCGACCAACTAATTTTCAAGGAGTCCCTCCATGAAGGGTATTCAATAACAACTTTAGTATTTAACAAACTAGAGAAGCCTGTTGAGGCTATGTTCCAAAATCTTGTATTAGCTAATTTGATTGTATGGCCTATACCAAGGCCATTTCTTAAAGATCAACCCAAACCTGATTGGTATCAGGGAAACAAATTTTGCAATTTTCATCATGTTTTTGGTCATGATGCTTATTATGTGTTCAATTATGACACCTTATTGAATATTTGATTGAAAGTGGTGAATTTAAAATTAAATTTGCTTTATAAAATACTATTCAAGATATGGACGTCTATAAAGATCCATTTCCTTGACATAATCAACAACCATTAAGAAATAATCAAAACCACAAATAGAAATAACAATAAAATAAAAATCAAGGTCAACATCATAATTAGCATGATCATAATACCCATGCTAATAACTTAGGTTACAAAAACATGCCTTACAAATATAACAATACTGTTGGATGCACTTTTGCAAACCACATTACCACTATCATTATTAAATCTCATGAACCATCTCATACTTCTTGAAGTATTGGACCCATTATTATAGGGTCAATACCCTCTCCCTTAATTAATGCTACATCAAGTATAAGCAATTCTATTATACTTTGGTTTTTGCAAGTCACTATTTTTGGACCTCATCCTTCTCCTAATTATAATGGATCCTCATTGACTCAAAATTGCTCAAATGTAACTAGATGCCCATGAGTCACCCTCCAAGGCCTTTTGCCTTTGTCTTCTAATTATAATGACTCCTTGCCACATATAGATTATGTAATCACAACTAGATGCTCGTGAGATACTCTTCAGGGCCCTTTGCCCTCTTTTATCACTGAACCCAATGAGAACATTGTGCCTTTAGATCTAAAGGCAAACACTATGCCAAACAAGGCTAAACCATCTCATCTAACTATTGAAAAACCTTATAGTCTATTGGACTAACTAAGTAAAACCCTTACACAAATTTCTAATCTAGATCTTGTGTGTATGTCTGAAGTCCATAGAACTATTTTGAATGACCTTGTTCAACAATTAACTATTCTAAAAGATATTAGTCCTAAATGATTTCAAAAACTTTTAGGACATTTGTCTTCATTTTTACAGGTTACCTTTGATCAGAAATATATGCACACTCTTGGTCCTAACCATAATAATCCCTTGTATATTGATGTCATCATTAAAACCCATAAAATCAAGTGGGTTCTTATAGATAATGCTTCAAGGATGCACATAATATCCCTCAAACTAGTATAGAGATTGGGTTACAGTGTGAAAGACATTTAACTAGAGATGATCACCATAAAGGCTTATGACAACATTAAAAGGGGATCTTTTGGTACTATTTTCCAATCATCACTGGGTATGTATCCCATCATGCTTTTTTGCATATTTTGGATATTGAGTTACCTTATAACATACTTCTTGGTCATCCTTAGATCCATGAAGTACAAGTCATTCCCTCCACCTTGCATCAGTGCCTTAATTTTCCCCACGATGGGATCGAAGTCAGCATTCTTATCGATCTACAACCTTATTAGTATTATAAACACCTAGAGGTTAAATTTTGTAATGATAACTATTATCATAGTTCTAAATTTATTAAAAAAAACATAAGGAAATAATTTTGCATCCACCTAAATCCAATTATATCAACCTTAGTGACCTTGCTTCCATTTCAGTTGATCCATTTCCTATAAATCTTACAAAATAGGTTGTTATAGAAGACATGGGAATTTATACATATTGTCTTAAGGATGCCTTCCATATTGCTAATTTTCCCAAGTCTCCAAAATAATTTGGTAAACCCAAACCTTCCAAAAGATCTAACAAACCCAACTTGATTTTTCAAAAGAAGAAAGAAACACAAAAACCACTGATAATATTTTTACCTACTACTTCACCAACACAGGATCAAGAGGCTTTCATTGAAAGAGATTGGTTATATTTTGATGACATTGTTGATTGTTTTCAAAATCCAAAATATCTTATCCCTAATCAAATCAATGAAAAATTTGATTATACAAGAAAAGGCCTTAGCTTACGAGTACAAGGAATCTTGGAACCTTTATTAGTTGGTAAACCTAATTTGAATCAAGGTCTTGGATTTATACTGCTCGGGGGTGACCACATGACTTTTGATAGTGATTCTTCTGAATTGAATTGTAATGAGACTCATGGTAGTGACATAACAACCCATTATAGTCTTTTTGATGAGCTTGCTAACACAAACTTATTTGATTCAAATGCCATTATGACCATAACACCTTATTGTTCCCTATGCCTTTGACATCTTAAACTCATTGATTGGGACCATAAAAATTAGGTCATATGCCTTGATAAATTATATAATGAATAATCTATTACAGAGTATATGGGCCTCAGATATGGATTGCCAATTAGCGATCATAAGCAAGGATTTGATTTTTCTTTGGATCCTTATTCCTACTTTGGGGAGCATACAAACTTTTTTGGTCGTGAAAAAGATAAAACATCAAGATATTCTGGTGAAAAACTCTTTGAGGCACTCGTTGATGAGGGAAATAGTAAAGAAAAAGACAATCCCTTGAGTGAAAACATGTTTCAGGTTCTCTTGGATGGGAAAGTTTGCTCATCCCCAAAGGACACACAAGGTCCATCAAGTCCTAGTTCCATAACCAATACTAACATCATGTTAGGACAAGTCTTTGAGCGTCTTGCTCTTGACTTTATTAAAATATTTTCTAGTTGGAAATTACTTGAATTGGTAGATTCAAATTCATCACATTATCTAGAGCTTTGGAAGGAACAACAAGAAATTGTAGTAGAAGAAGAATATCATGATCACACATTTCCTACTAATCTAGAATATAGTTCTATACTCCTTGTAGAAAACACTGTTGAAGTGAACCTGGGAACATATGATGATCCTAAAATTGTTCACCTTGGAGATTCCCTCACTGATGAGAAATGAGAAGACTATATCCATTTTAAGGATTTTATTGATAATTTTTCACGGGCATATTTTGACATGCTAGGTTTAGACCCTAACTTGGTTATTCATCGACTTGTTGTTCATATAGATACCAAGCTATTCAAACAAAAATTGAGGAGTATACATCCATGCATTACTCTTTTGGTAAAATTAAAACTTGATAAGTTATTAGGATTAGGCTTCATTAGACCACTAAACTATTTTGAATGGATATTAAACACAGTTCCAATTAGCAAAAAGTGATAGGGTATATGTCTTTGTATTAATTTTAGAGATATCAACAAAGCATGCCCTAAAGATGATTTTAATCTACACAACATTGAGATTATTATAGATTCTACTGCTAGGTACAAGAATTTGTCCCTTATAGATATATTTATTGGATACAATCATATCAAGATAGCTCACAAAGAGCAACACAAAACTGCATTCACCACACCATGGGGAACATTCTGTTATCAAGTCATGCCATTTGTCTTAAAGAAGATTGGAGCCACTTATAAGCATGATATGACTCTCATCTTCCATGACATGATGTATTATTTTGTTGAAGACTATGTTAGACATCCTAGTAAAACCAAAAACACATACTGGACATCTTGACATTTTATAGAGAATTTTTTAGAGATTTCATGCATATAAGATCCATCTGAATCTTAATAAGTGTCTCTTTAGTATCACTTAAACAAAATTGATAGGGTATATTGTATTTCAAAAATGTATTGAATCCTACCATGTTAAGGTTAAGTCCATTGTTGATATACCTCCACCTTCAAATCTTAAAAAACTCTAAAACTTGTAAGGAAATATTAAGTCTATTTGTAGGTTTATTTCACAATTAGAAGATAAGTGCCACCCATTTACACATCTCTTGAAGAAAAGGGTCATGTTTTAATGGGATCATGAGTGTCACTTAGCATTTGAAAATATCATAACATATTTATCTAACCTGCCAGTTTTGAGATTGCCAATACCTGGACAACCACTAATTCTTTACATTTTAACAACTAAGCATGCACTAGGGGCACTTTTGTTCCAACATAATTATGAAGGTAAAGAACATGCAGTTTATTTTTTAAGTTGCACATTCGTGGCTTATGAACATAATTATATGCCTATTGATAAGGCATGTTTAGCTATGGTTTTCACATCCCAAAGGCTACAACACTATTTCTTGAACAATAAAACCATTAATAAGTGATCTTTTGTGGAAAAAATTTTGTATGTTTTTGATCTTCAAAACCAAACACAATTTTTTCTATAAAATATCACTTATTATTTTTATGGACTGTGGAAACCTAAAATATTTATTAAAGCCATTGTTATTGCTAAGGTGTATCCTCCCAAATTTTTATTATCTAAGGCAACTCTCACAAGCCACATGGCCAAGTGGGTCATTCTCCTAAGTGAATTTGATGTTGAGTATCAGAATCAAAAAGCTATCAAGGGGTAGATTAATGCCAAACAACTTATAAGATCCCATATTATAGACACTCAACCACTCAGATTTGACTTTCTAGATGATTCTAATATGACAGTATAAGAAGTACAACATGAACTTGAATAATGGAAACTATATTTTGATGGTTCTTTCACTACTCCTGGATTTTGAGCTAGCATTTTGTTTATTATGCCACAAGGGGATCTGATTCATAAAGCATTCCATGTTAATCTTCATTGTACTAATAATATGGTTGAGTATGAGGGACTTATTATATGACTTCATCTTGCAGTATAGTGGGATATCCAACACTTAATGGTCTATGGTGATTCCAAATTGGTTATAAATCAAACCACAGATCATTATCAAACTATATATGAGAAGTTTGTACCTTACAAATATATTGTGGATAATCTTAAAGCTCATTTTAAATCTTTGCAATTCAAACAAGTACCAAGGGCCAAGAAAAGATCTATCGATGCAATGGCAACAATTGAGTCCATGATACAGATTGATAGTAATGTTAAAGAGTATCAATTTCTCATTTAAAATCTTCTTCAGCCTGCCCATGTCTTGCAAGATTCGGAAATGATATGTGCCATTGTTGGTCTTAATCCCCCACCTGATCTGACTTGGTTTTAAGACTTTTATAATTATTTCCATGATCACATTTTTCCACCTAAACTTTATAACAATCATTAGAAGCTTTTCCTTCATTTTATAACCTTTTATACCCTTTTTGGAAACATGATTTATCGTAAAGGCTATGATAGAATGCTACTTCATTGTTTATATTCAAGAGAATCCAAGTTAACGCTTAAGGAGGTTCATGAAGGAATGTGTGGGGCCCATACTAATGGTGTAGTTTTGGCTAAAAAGATCCTTAAAACAAGTTACTATTGGCCCAAAATGGAGATAGATGCTTGCAATTATGTAAGGAAGTGTTTTCCTTATCAATAACATAGAAATTTGATACACATACCTTCCTTATGACTATAGTCAATTACTACACCATGGCCAATTTATACTTGGGGCCTAGATCTCATTGAAAAAATAAACCCCACATATTTAGATGGCCATAAACATATTCTCACTACTACCAAGTATTTTACGAAGTGGATTGAGGCTATTCCTTCCACTTATGTCACTGGTAGGTAGATTGCCAAGTTTATACATTATGGTATCATCTATCGATATGGCATAACAATATACATTATATTTGATAATGGTATATAATTTATAAACATAGATGTTAAAGAGCTTTGTGCAAAATTCAAAATCAAGTACAGGAAATCCACACCATATAACTCACAAGGCAATGAACAAACCAAGGCATCAAACAAAACCATTGTTTCCATACTCAGGAAGATTTTTAATGATGTTGGTCATAATTGACACTTGCAAATTTTCCCTACCCTTTAGACTTATCATACCAATCATCATACCCCTATAAGAGCCACCCCATACTCCCTTGTTTATGGCATGAAATCTATTATCTTGATTGAGATCAAGATGCCTTCATTGTGATTATCTTTGGAGAATATTTAAGATGATGAAGATTATAGTCTCAAGGTTGTAATAACTTTAACTCCTTGAGGGTAAGCTTTTAGCTACCCTAGACAACCTTCAAGCCTATCAGAATAGATTGTGTAGAAGCTACAACAAGCGCATTCTCCCTTAGGAGTTTGATATTGGTGATTTGGTCTTGAAAGAGAACCAAAAGAACACCATGTTGAAGGGAAAGCTCCAACCTAATTGGCTAGGCCCTTATGTTATGACAACAAATTATGGATCAAGGGCATACCAACTAGATACTCCAGATGGTGAAGAACTTCTAGAGCCCATGAACATTGTACATCTCAAGTAGTTCTATTCTTGATAGCTTTTGAACCATTATCTACAAGACCCTTTACTTGGGGGCAACTTATGCTAAAGCTATTTTATCCTACTATTATATCCTAGACCATCCTATCTTGGACCATACTCATTTTAACCTACCTTGGACCATTCTTATGAGAACCATATTATTTTATGACTCTAGACAGTTGAAACTTTAGACCGTTGGTACTCGGATCATTTATATTCTAGCTTGAATTTTTTTATCCCACCCTATACCATCCTCTTTTGGACCCTATTTATTATAGATACTTCTATTTAGAACCATATTCTTTTTATACCCTATGTCATGGTAACCTAGATAGTTATATCATTTGCCCTAGTTATGATCCTAGTTATGACTCATAAACATTTTGGACACATTCGATGCTAGTTCTACAAAACTTTTATTGATTACTGACTCTTCGTATCTTTTAAGAACTTGTCGAGTCTCAATCTATCTAAGTACATGCCTTATGGGGTGCACTACGAAAGGGGTGGGTACACCATTAGCGTTTTTTAAGATTTTTTTTCCTTTTATCACTTGCCATCTACACACTTACCTCCTAAAACCTTAAACCCTAAGCTTATTTGTCTCTTTCCTATCTATTTCAGTCATTGGCATGCTTGATTCCTTCATTTCTTGCCTTATTAACCTCTTAACCTATTTAGCAAACTAGGTCAACCTAGTTGACCTAGTGTGTTTTGGGGACACTTTAGTTCTTTTGGTTTGTTAGCCTCCTAACTGACCTAGCATAAAGCTAGTGAGTTAGCCTGAAAATGTGCTAGGTCAATCCAGTCTACCTAGTACAACTGACATGTTTGAAAGTTTTTAGGTAAGATCCACCTATATATACAAAGTCATTTACCACCATTTCAAAATAAAGAGTTGAATTAAATGAATAAATACAAATGAACATCTGCTTATTGACCATTCTACTTGAAGAATAAGGCTTTAGGGTTCAATACTTTATTTGAAACTATGATCTTGTCTTATGGATAAGTCTTTTCGATGCTTAGGTAGGTTGTGTATCCTAAAGCTGATTTATCTTGGTTATCCTTACAAACCAAAACAATCTCTTGTGAAGCACCTTGGCTAAGAGAGAGATTGAGGCTCGACAGGTTCATCTTCAAAGCTAAGCATTCCTAACTTTATTTCTCCTTTGTAAGAGTAGATAGATAATGTAGTATGTATTCTTCTCTTCCATTTATTAAGATTTCATATACATTGATGTGAGTATATGTCTCCTATGTATGTTTAGTTTAGTTGTTATTTATTTATTTTTTTCTAACCCCCACTTTGTCTTACAAGCTTTGGTGTGCACTAGATTAGTTTACTTTTCTTATTATTAGAATAGTTTACTCTCTTGTTTGTTAACATAAGTGAAATATCAAACCATAAGACTCTTTTAGGTTATTGTGTGATTGTGTTAAACTGTAGGCTTTGGAACCCTTCCTAGCATGATATATTATGACAAGTGATACAAGTGATCCCTTAATCGGGTCTAGTGAATCCCCATATTGGTCATGCTCCTGCTTAAAAAGTGTATACCCAATTAGAAGTGTAGGTGTGCTCTATCTTATCTGATCTAGGATTAATTATGTACATCATGTAATTTTTATTACATACATTTTTGTGAACCTAATGTGAAAATAACTCTTCCAAGATTTCTTTCACTTATATTCATTTTTTTCGTCATCATTTCTATCATATATTTTGACATACTAGTTCAATTCTATTGACCCAATTATTTTTATCTATGCATAAGAACAAGCAACTAGATCGATCAACTTGACTCAGTATAAGTTTTTAAGTACTTTTTAGACTTTCATTTTAGCCTACTAGGTTGACCAAGTCAGCCTAGCACATTTTCAACCACTTTATAGTAGGTTCTTACATAGCTTGATCAATCAGCTCGACCCAGTATAGGTCTCCAAATTATCTAGACTTCTAGTTCAACCTACTAGGTCGACTAGGTTAACCTAGTACACTTTTTTAGCTTCTATAATAGGTTCTTGTATAGCTTGGTCAACTAGCTCAACCCAGTTCTATAGATTGGATCAATTTTATCTAAGGTTCTTGATAAAAAATCTCCATTTGCATCTTTCAACCATCAAGATTAATATTTTATTCTTTGTTTATTTCTATTATATACTTTACTTTCAAGTTTTTAGTCTTCAAAATTGCCCCTGCACAACCAACTAGATTGACTTGGTCGACCTAATTCTATGTTCTATGTGCTACCTAAAACAACTAGGTTGACCTGGATGACCTAATAGGTTTTCAGGACCCTATCCTCAATAGTACTAGATCGACCTTTTCGACCTAGTTTTGTATGTTGTGCATATAGTGTCTACACTATACCTTGTTTCAAAGTTGGAATTAACTTCTATATGCTAGTGATTAGTCTCAAACTTTCTTTTTAGTTTCTTGCATGCCAGAATAGTTCACATAGTCTAATTAGGGGATTTTCAATCAATCTCTTAGTTTCACTATTTCTATTCTTTTGCACACATGGCCAAACCACATAAACATCAACAAGAATTTAAACATTTGACTACACAAGCTAACCTACTTGGATTTCATCACCAAGGGGGAAGTTGACTTGATGCTCTGGTCAAGTATAAAGCGTGGTTAATGGTATATTCTAGCAAAGCACCTGACACCATTATCATTGTGGTGTGTGTAGTGAGGGGGTAGGCCCCAATACCAAGCATATATCATTACCACTATAGTCCCTTTCATCCTTAACTCACCTAAAACCATCCATAGATTGTTATCTAGTACCTTGCTTATAGCCAACTCCCTATCATTTAAAATTATCCTTAATAATCTAATTAACATCTTAGGTTGACCAAGTAGCTAGTTTTACTTTTAAGTTGTTTTCTTGATCTGTGATCAATTGTATGTGCAAAATATTGCATTAGATATAGAATTAGTGCAAGATTTTGTTTTATGTGCACCAATTCAATTGACTATTTATTTCCATTTAGTACTAATTGCTTTTCATTATTTACAAATTGTCCTATTTAAAATCACAACTTGATATCAACTTTATCATCTTCCCTACATTATCATGAATCCAATGCATTTTATGATTTTATGGTTTACAACCTCTTTTGCCCTTTCTATCAGTCTTTGTACATTGTATTAGATCGACCTGGTTGACCCTATATAGTTTTATAGTCCCTATTTTTGCACTAGGTTGACTAAGTCAACCTAGTACTATTTTTATCACTTTTTATTCTTCTTGTGTGTTTATCTAGTCTTGTTTCATCATGATAACAAATTTTCATCCTTCCCTTAGTCCAGAGCATTATATAATTAAGGAATTGGTTAATAACCTCACTTAGTTCATTACCTTCGATGAAACTATCCAATTTCTTCCTTTCCCTTCTCCTAAGCCTAAACCACTCACTACACAATGCAATGTAGTTGAGATCCTTCATCATAATCCTCTTCCCAATACCAATGTTTGGAATCCTTCACCAAATCATACCAATCAAATTGATAATCTAGATGGTTCCCAAATTTTCAAAAACCTTGATGATAATACTATTTATACTCCTCATAATAATGGTGGATTGACTAAGCTTCCTTATTCTTTTACCACACTCAAGACAACTAACACCAATGTTGGGAATCCACCACCTATAAAGAATCCTCCTGCCATCAAAACTAACAATCCTCTTCCTATCAACATTAATACCCCTCCTAGAAGCACCAATCCACCTATTGATACAACTCAACTTCTTGCACAAGTTATTCAAGAAATGAACATCATTCAAACAACCAATCAATCTCAAATGATGAACATACAAAAACACTTATTCAAAATGATTAGTCAACCATCTCAAATCATCATGCCTCAACCAAATCAAAATTTTATCCCTCCTCCTCTTAGAGATGCCAATGTAAATATTGTCCCTCGACCTCCAATGAATAACAAAATGGTTCAACATCTTCAAAATGAACCTTTAGCTCCATTTATTGCATCCATAGATATTGGACACATTTCCCCAACTATCACATATAATGGGACTAAGGATCCTACTATCTTTCTCAAATATTTTTGTAATATCTATAAAGAATGGGTCCAAACTAATACCTTTGCTACCACCAAGCTCTTAGCAAAAACCTTTGTTGGTGATGCACTTGAATGGTATAACTAACTACCTAGACATTCCATCTCATAACTAGAAGATTTAGTCAATGCTCTAGTGAATGAATTCCAACATGATGAGCTTCCTAAAAATTACCTTATCCATTTTATCAATACCAAGTAACTTCCTAATGAATCGGCTCATACTTTCATCAAATTATGGAATTCCCTCGCTCATAAAGTGGACCATAACATGAATGATGACACTTTTCTAAAACTATTTGTCACTGCTATTAAACCTTATCTTCAATACAAAGTTCAAATTTTTTGACCAAAATCTATAGAATAAGCCTTAGACCAAGAAAAAACACAAGACTTTCTTATGACTCAATTTGAACCATCTCAAAAAACTACTAAAGAACCTTTTCAATCATCTTCTCATACCATTGATTCATCTAAGCCTCTCCAACCTCAGAATGAAGCATCATATTTAACCAATTTTAACCCCAGCCACCCTCCCTTGAGTATAGAATAACTTAAAGATAAATTTCCACCTTCTAAACCCATAAAATTTGATCCTTCCATGCCTCCTCCAAAATGGTACGATCTAGATATATTTAGTTGGTGGCATGCTACTATAGGTCATTCTCATGAGTCTTATCATGATCTTCACCATTTTCTTATTTCTTCTTTGTTTGGTCCACATTTCAATCTTGATACTCTCACAAAATAATGTTATCAAGACTATCTTCAAGCTTCTCAAAATCAATCTCAAGAATAACAATCACATCAACATCAACTATATAATGAACAAACATCATACACTAATTTTGTTCAAACCACAATTCATCCTTCTTCCTATACCAATAAGAAAAGGATAGCTCACATGAATAAATTTAAACATTTTTTTGCATCCCTTGAACCTCAACCTCTTAGATCACATGAACCAAAAGAGTATCTAGTTCAAATACCTACTCCAACTCATATCATACATGGTCCTCCTTTATCTCCTCACACTTCTACACATCATATGTCACATTCAACCTCCTTAAAATCTAACAAACCAACACATTTGCCTATCTCCAAATACACCTACCAACCCAATTTAAATCATGTTAATAGTTTAATGTTGCCTCACTCCAACTCACATGTTGGGGCATATTGTGATGCCCATCCACATGTCCCTTTAGTTTTTGGGTCATCTTGTGACTCCCATCCCTACATCCACTTACCCTTTGAGGCATATAGCGAATCCCACTCTTATTTTGTAATGCATAAGAAAAAACAAATCCAGCTTCAAGAAACCTTTCGAGACTTATAGACTTGTATTTCACATGCTCATATTTGATATAGATGTTATCATAGATTTTACATTTTTTTAATCTCATGTTTCTTTGCTTTTATGCATTTTTATTCTTTTAATTTCACCTTCCCAAGCATCAACATTTTCATTTATGTTCTTTTGGATTTTTTATACATCACATTTGGCATTCACTTTCATTTTGGCTCCTTATATATCTCTTTTATTGTTTGTCTTTTTATGTCATTCTTTGACTTAGAAGCTTTATGATCATTTTTTCCCCTTTCTTTAGCATTTTGATGTACCATAGTCTTCTTTATCTTCTTGCATATCTCTTTTGGCACCCTCATGGGTTTCTCTTTTATGAGTTGCTTTGTAAGATTGTGGATAGGACCCAGCACCCCTCACAAAATTACCATCTTTTAATTATGTTTTTCTCACTTTTGTTGCTTGCAAATGTTTTTTTGGCATCCTTTGGGTTTTTATTTATGAGTTTTTTCATAAAAAGGATCCCTCACTTTGATTTTCTCCTACTTATTAGCACCCTCGTGGGTCTCTCTTTTATGATTTGATTTGTAATATCATAGATAGGACCCGACCTTCCTCATAAAATTATCATTATTTTCATGTTCTTGATCCTTGTTCTCAACTTTTGTTTTTGCTTATTTTGTTAGATGAAATTTTCAAACAAACTATGTTAGCATGTCTTCCTCCATTTCCCTTTTTCTTTGAATAAAGAATCACACTTTACTGTCATTGTATCTTTCTTTGCCCTTTATCATATTTTCTGCAATTTGAGCCAAATCAAATTGTTTCATGTGTCATTCCTCTTGATTTCCCCTTTCTTTCATCTCTACATTGGATAAAACAAGGTCAAAGTCAAGATAGCACTTTTATTTCACCTAGATTTATGAGACTCTTAGATCCCATGCTCTTTTAAGTTCTCTCTCTTAGCCGCCTTATCCCAAGTTTTCAAATGAAAGTCATATTTAGTACCCATGTTTAGTTTTCCAAATACATAAGGAGGAGGAATATATAAAAAGCCATCAAAATAAAGTTAAAAGCCAAATCATTTAAACAAAAGTCAATGATATTTAAAAGGCAAACTACAAATCTCAAAATTCAAAATCACACTAAAATACATGATTACAAGCACATCTCATATCTCCAATCAAAGCTCAAACTCCACAGTCAGATTCATATAGAGCCAAATTCCTTTGGGGTGTGGTATCCCAATAGATTGGAATAGGGGAATTCAAAAAAAAAATCTATAGTGCTACCTAATTTTTCATGCAAGTACCCAATCTTTATGTTAGACTAATGGCTCTATAAGGGGTTATGAAGAACGGGGAACACATCGTGGGGAGGTAGGTCCATTTTAATCTTCATGCATATAACCTTATTGTGATGATCTATATACTCCATTTGTTGACCTAAGACTTGTTTAACTTAGAGAAGTTCTTCAGAGTCCCTAAGGTCGACAATCCTCTTGTTTTGACAAACCAAATTTGAGTGTCTTGACTTCGATAAAGAGTTTATCTACCTTAGTTTCTCCTTCATTCAGACCTCCACCCATTTCATTTACCCTCTTGATGATCAAATTGTGATTCCAAATCTATTTTCCCTCTTCTCTATTATTCCTTCTTCACCTCATTAAAAACATGTTAGCACTACTTTGTTTCAATTTTATCTATCCTTAGAGCAAAACAACATGTTTGAGTAACTATGGATCACTCTTTTATTTCATTTATCATTATTGTACTACCTTTTTATTAAGGACAACTGAGTTCGCACCACTTTCTCCATTATTAAATGTTTCTCTTTATGTATGCCTTCTTCCTATTTATTACATCTTGACTTACATTTCATTCAACATTTTTTCATAGTTTTATTTATGTTTGATTATTTCATGCTTATCTTACATAAGGTTACTCTTTACCTTCTACCATATCTTTGTTACATTTGTCTTGCATGGATATTTCATTCGTCATTCATGTTTTACATGCTTCCCAACATCATTTCATATGTTCTGCATTCCTTTTCTCCATTTATATTTTACATATTTTATAATATGATTTACCATGTTTTCCAATCATTTGTAATTCATTTTCCATCCTTTTGTCATTTATTTGTCATTCATTTTCCATCATTTATCATTTATTTTCTATCATTTGTCATTCATTTGCCATCATTTTTGTCATTTATTTGTCATTCATTTGCCATAAATATTTTTGATCTCAACTTACCATAACAATCCTAATTTTACACATTTTCCTAAAAATCTATATCCTTACTAACTATCATATGTCTATCTTCCAATTTTTTTGATTTTTGGCTATTTTTTTCACTAACTTCTACAGGTTCATCTAGTGTGCTTTACATTGGATGCCTTCACTTTCTTGTAGTATTTTTCTTTATCTATGGCTCTAAGGTAAGTTAAAAGTATGTGTTTTTCAATTCAGTCCTTTCATTTATCTTATTTGTGTTAGGGTGTGGAGCTAAAAGCTTCACCAAGGAGCATACTTTATCAGTTTTGGGTCTACACAGACACCGGCGTCGGTCAGGAGCGATCGACATCGGTCAGGAGCAGTTGGAGAGACGCCGAAGTCGGCAGAGGATCGGCCAATGGCGGTCACAGGCAAGCAGCAGGAACCGATGTCAGTTACCTGTGCGTCTAGAAAGCTATTTTCGAGGATAGAAGCAAGTGTTTGCATGATGAGTTTAAGTTGTAGTCTTAAGCTCGCGTCTCTATTATTAGTAATATTATTTTTAGAGCCCTTGTTCAAGTGGCTTAACTGTTTGTTGGAAGTGCATGCTCAAGTCTCCTAATTCTATATGTAGAATTAGATCTTCCTAGCTTATTGTAGTTAGAGTGGATTATTGTAGTAATTCATTGTATGTGAAGAACAATACAGAATTGAATCAATCTAGGCTTGTTGGAGTTGATTGTTCTTGAGAGAGAGAGCTCTTGAGGAATAGAGATCTATACATCTAGGAGAGGTGTGGAAGAAAGAAGTTTCTTCAATTGTATTCCTTTTGTAAAGAGTTTGTTAATACAAGTTTTCAGGGTGGTTTCTTGTATCTCTTGTTCTTGCTATTATCTCATTTAATTACTTGTCTATCTGATTTAATTCTGTGTTTATTTCTTTCACAAGTGTAATCTATTATTGGTTGATCCCCAACAAGTGGTATCAGAGCCTTGGTTGTAGGTTCAGAGCTTGATATCCAACAAGTGGTATCAGAGCTCAGGTTCACTAACAGGTGGTTCAGATCTGTGTAGTGTGTATTGATTACAGGTTTTCACAAGGGTTTTTGTAGGGATTTCTGTTTGAGTGGGAGAAGCAATGGCAGATGAAAGTAAATTGAGAATGGAAAAGTTCAATGGCAAAAATTACTAACATTAGAGAATGCAGATAGAGGATTATCTATATTAGAAAGATCTCTACTTACCGTTAGGTGGGGTTGTAAAGAAGCCCAAAGACATGGAGGATGAAGAATGGGAAGTTCTTGATAGAAAGGCTCTGGGGTCTATAAGACTGAGTCTAGCATCCACTGTGATATCCAATTTATCACAGGCAAAGTCTACGGTAGAGTTGATGACTACATTAGCAAATTTGTATGAAAAACTCTCAGCTTCTAATAAGGTATATCTTATAAAGCAGTTATTTAATTTGCATATGAATGAAGGTGGATCTGTTTCTACTCATTTGAATGATTTCAATGGAATTATGAATCAATTAAGTTCAGTGAATATAGTGTTTGATGATGAAATAAAAGCTCTTTTAATATTATGTTCTTTGCCTGAAAGCTGGCATGGCTTAGTAATGGTAGTAAGTAATACTGCATCTGCATCAAATATTTTGAAAGTAGAAGATGTTGTTAGTGTTATCTTGAATGAGGAAATACGCAGGAAAAGCACAGAAGAGACATCTGGGAATGCTTTAAGTTTTGAGAGCAGGGGAAGGCAGAAAGAGAAGAGCAAGAAAGGCATATCAAGATCCAAATCTAAAGGGAAAGGCAGATCTAAATCCAGAAATGGCAGAAGGCCACAATGCTGGAATTGTGGAAAGATGGGGCACATAAGCAGAGATTGTTGGTCAAAGCCTAAGGAGGACAATCAACACGAAGGAAAGGAAGAAGCCAAGGTTGCAGGTATTGCACAAGATGCTTTAATTTTCTCTCTGCATAATAATATAGAATCTTGGGTATTAGATTCTGGTGCATCTTTTCATGCTACCCCTAACAGGGAATATTTTAGTGACTATATCCATGGAGATTTTGGAATAGTGTATCTAGGGGATGATGAGCCCTGTAAAATAATTGGTAAAGGTAAAGTGCAGCTGAAGATGCAGAATAGCAACACATGGGTGTTGAGAGATGTGATGCATGTTTCTAGCTTGAAGAGAAATTTGATTTCTGTAGGAAAGCTAGGGGATGAGGGTTGTACAGTAACTCTCATAGCAGAATCTTGGAAGGTGACCAAGGGTGCACTTGTTATGGCCAGAGGTAAGAGAGAAGGTACTCTCTATTTGTGTAATTGTGTTACTAACAAATCTCCTTCTGTATTATCTACTTCAGATGTGGATGCTAAATTGTGGCACTCAAGGCTTGGCCACATGAGTGAGAAGGGGATGTCAATTCTTAAGTCCAAAGGTATGCTTTCAGATTTAAAAGGCATAGATCTAGAGTTTTGTGAGCACTGTGTATTTGGAAAATAGAAAAGGGTTAGTTTTCTCAAGACTGGGTCTACTAAGAAGAGGCATAAGTTGCAGCTTGTTCACACAGACCTGTGGGGACCGGCTCAGGTTGCTTCCATTGGAGGATCACAATACTATGTATCTTTCATAGATGATGATATAAGGAAGGTATGGATCTATTGTATTAGAAGAAAATTTGATGTATTTGAGACTTTTAAAGTTTGGAAAGCTATGGTTGAGAATGAAACAGGTAAAAGATTAAAGTGCCTGAGATCAGACAATGGCGGTGAGTTCTACAGTCATAAGTTCAGAGATTATTGTAACATGCATGGAATCCGTAGGCAAAGGATGGTTCCAAGGACACCTCAGTAGAATGGAATTGCTGAAAGGATGAATAAGACAATAATGGAGCGTGCAAGATGTATGAGATTGCATGCCAGTTTGCCCTTACAGTTTTGGGCACAAGCTATTGACACTGCAGTATACCTGATTAACAGAGGACCCTCTACAGCTCTGGATGGTGGTATTCCAGAAGAGGCATGGACAGGTAAAAAGGTTGATCTCTCATATCTCAAAGTTTTTGGTTGTGAAGCCTTTGTGCACATAGATAAAAAAAATAGAAATAAGCTTGATGCTAAGTCTATGAGGTGCACGTTTATTGGTTATGGCTCAGATGATTTTGGTTACAGATTGTGGAATCTAGAAACTAACAAGGTAATCAGGAGCTGTGATGTTATTTTCAATGAAAGAGTGATGTATTGTGATCAGCTTCGGAAGCTGAATCAATCTGAGCAGAGCAATGGTGAATTAGATGAGGTGAAAGTCCAAGATGAGCTCACGGGAAAAAGAAATAATCACTTGCAGGAAAACATAGAGACCGACGTCGACAGGTTAGGAATCGACGTCGGCAGTACAGAAACCAGCATCGGTCGTACAGAGACCGACGTCGGTAGAACAGGCACCGAGGTCGGTTAGGCAGAATCGACATCGGCCAGTAACAGGTCTGGAGGTGACCGAGGTCGGTCACTGTCAGAGAATTTAGGTGGACAACGTGTTGTAAACGAGTCTCAGACACCCATCAGGAGGTCAGAAAGGGTGAGTAAGCCTCCAATTAGATATTCTCCTTCTTTATTTTATTTATTGCTAACTGATGGTGGAGAACTAGAGAGTTTTGAAGAAGTAATACAGGTGGAGTCCAAGAGTCAGTGGGAGCATGGCATGGTTGAGGAGTTGGAGTCCTTAAGAGAGAACCAAACATGGGATTTGGTTGAATTGCCAGCTGGTAAGAGAACACTCAAGAACAGATGGACCTACAGGTTGAAAGAAGGTGAGAATGGACAGATGAGATACAAGGCTAGATTAGTAGTGAAAGGATTTGCACAAAAGCCAAGTATTGACTTTGGTGAGATTTTTTTTCCTGTTGTTAAAATGACTTCAATAAGGTCGTATTGTCTTTGGTTGCTTTTGAGAATTTACATCTTGAGCAGCTAGATGTTAAGACAGCGTTTCTTCATGGAGACTTGGATGAGGAAATTTATATGGAACAGCCAAAAGGATTTGAGGTCAAGGGTAAGGAGAAGTTTGTGTGCAGATTGAAGAAAAGCTTGTATGGCCTCAAGCAAGCTCCTAGGCAATGGTATTTAAAATTTGACAGGTTTATGACTGAGCATGGCTATAGTAGGTGTCAATCTGACCATTGCATGTATTTCAAGAGATTTGATAATGGTAGATATATTATTCTATTGTTGTATGTAGATGATATGCTGGTTCCAGGATCTCACATGCAGGATATCTCTGAGCTTAAGGTGAAATTAGCTCAAACGTTTGCTATGAAGGATTTGGGAGTAGCAAAGAAAATCCTTGGCATGAGCATTAAGAGAGACAAGAAAAATCATAGGTTGATATTGTCTCAAGAAAATTATGTGGACAAGGTGTTGAAACGGTTCAATATGCAGGATGCTAAACCGGTAAGCACACCTTTGGCTGGACATTTTAAGTTGTGTAAAGAACAATGTCCTGATTCATATGATGAGGTAGAGTACATGAGTAAGGTTCCATATTCTTCTGCAGTAGGGAGTTTGATGTATGCAATGGTGTGTACTAGACTAGATATTGCCCAAGCAGTGGGAGTTGTAAGTAAGTATATGGCCAATCCAGGTAAGGAACATTGGAAAGCAGTTCAGTGGATCCTTAGATATCTGAGAGGAACTAGCAATAGGCAATTGTGCTATGGAGGTTCAGATACTTCTCTACATGGTTATGTAGATTCAGATATGGCAGGTGATTTGGATGGCAGGAGGAGCACTACAGGTTATGTTTTCACTGTAGGTGGAACGGCGGTTAGCTGGATATCTAAGTTGCAGAAGGTTGTTGCCTTGTCAACTACAGAAGCAGAGTACATTGCAGCCATAGAGGCTAGCAAAGAGATGATATGGATGACACGGTTCATGGATGAGCTTGGTAGGGAGCATGAGAGTTGCAGATTGTATAGTGACAGTCAGAGTGCAATCCATTTGGCTAAGAATTCAGCCTTTCATTCAAGAACAAAGCACATATAGCTAAGGTACCATTTCATACGACATGTATTGGAAGATGGTGAGTTGAAGCTGGAGAAGATCCATACAGATAGGAATCTTGTTGATATGTTAACCAAGCCAGTTACAAAGGAGAAGTTGAATCTTCATTCAACTTCTGTTGGTCTTCATGATTGAGTTGAAGATGGAGGAGCTAGAAGATGTTGTTGTACAGGTATTGGTGCAGCTGTTTATCTCCAAGTGGGAGATTGTTAGGGTGTGGAGCTAAAAGCTTCACCAAGGAGCATACTTTATCAGTTTCGGATCTACACAGACACCGGCGTCAGTCAAGAGCGACCGATGTCGGTCAGGAGCAGTTGGAGAGATGCCAACGTCGACAGAGGATCGGCCGATGGTGGTCACAGGCAAGCAGCAAGAACCGATGTCAGTTACCTGTGCGTCCATAAAGCTATTTCTGAGGACAGAAGCGAGTGTTTGCATGATGAGTTTAAGTTGTAGTCTTAAGCTCGCGTCTCTATTATTAGTAATATTATTTTTAGAGCCCTTGTTCAAGTGGCTTAACTGTTTGTTGGAAGTGCGTGCTCAAGTCTCCTAATTCTATATGTAGAATTAGATCTTCCTAGCTTATTGTAGTTAGAGTGGATTATTGTAGTAATTCATTGTATGTGAAGAACTGTACAGAATTGAATCAATCCAGGCTTGTTGGAGTTGATTGTTCTTGAGAGAGAGCTCTTGAGGAATAGAGATCTATTGAGAGATCTATACATCTAGGAGAGGTGTGGAAGAAAGAAGTTTCTTCAATTGTATTCCTTTTGTAAAGAGTTTGTTAATACAAGTTTTCAGGGTGGTTTCTTGTATCTCTTGTTCTTGCTATTATCTCATTTAATTACTTGTCTATCTGATTTAATTCTGCATTTATTGCTTTCACAAGTGTAATCTATTGTTGGTTGATCCCCAACAATTTGTTGCTTGCTACACCATAGTTAGCATCATCATCATGTGTTATTATGTTTTCTTCCAAAGCACCATCCTGTGTTACACTTACATGACACGTGATGAGATTCAGCTGGGGCATATGTATACACATAATATTTTCAAAATTTTATTGATTACTGATAATTTGTATCTTGCAGGTACCTATTGAGTCTCAATATATTTGAGTGCATGCCTTAAGGGGTTCACTGGGAAAGGGGTGGACAGGCCATCGGTGCTTCATAAGATTGTTTTTGTTGGGGATCAACCAACAATGGATTACACTTGTGAAAGCAATGAATGCAGAAATAAATCAGATAGATAAGTAACTGAAATGATAAATAGCACAGAACAAGATATACAAGAAAACACCCTGAAAACTTGTATTAAAAACTCTTTACAATAGGAATACAAATGAAGAACTTCGTTCTTCCACACCTCTCTCAGATGCACACAAGATCTCTCACTAGATCTCTATTCCTCAAGAGCTCTCTCTCAAGTACTATCCTTCAAACATTCACAATGTTCTACTCATACTCTATTACACACACAATAGCTTAGAAGATCTCTCCTACATATAGAAATAGGAAACTTGAGCATGCTCTTACAACAAACAGTTAAGCCTCTTCAACAAGGGCTCTAAAAATAATATTGCTAACAATAGAGACGCGAGCTTGAGTCTACAACTCAAACTCATCATGCAAACACTCGCTTCTGTCCTCGGAAATCGCTTTCTGGACACACAGGTAACCGACGTCGGTTCCTGCCTGTTCGCCTGTGACCGTCGCCGGCCGACTCTACTGCCGACGTTGGCACCTCTGCAACTGCAACTGACCGACGTCGGTCTCTCCTGACCGACGCCGACGTCTGTGTAGACCCGAACCTGTTTGTGTGCTCCTTGGTGAAGCTTTTAGCTCCACACACCTAATAATCTCCCACTTGGAGATAAACCAGCTGCACCAGTACCTGTACAGCAACATCTTCTAGCTCCTCCATCTTCAACTCAATCATGAAGACCAACAGAAGTTGAATGAAGATTCAACTTCTCCTTAGTAACCGGCTTTGTTAGCATATCAGCAGGATTCTTGTCTGTATGGATCTTCTCCAGCTTCAACTCACCATCTTCCAATACCTGTCGTATGAAATGGTACCTTAGCTGTATGTGCTTGGTTCTTGAGTGAAAAGCTGAGTTCTTTGCCAAATGGATTGCACTCTGACTGTCACTATACAATCTGTAACTTCCATGCTCCCTTCCAAGCTCTTCCATTAACCGTGTCATCCATATCATCTCCTTGCTAGCTTCTGTAGCTGCAATGTACTCTGCTTCTGTAGTTGACAAGGCTACAACCTTCTACAACTTAGATATCCAACTAACTGCCGTTCCACCTACAGTAAAAACATAACCTGTGGTGCTCCTCCTGCCATCCAAATCCCCTGCCATATCTGAATCTACATAGCCATGTAGAGAAGTATCTGAACCTCCATAGCATAAGTGTCTACTGCTGGTTCCTCTCAGATATCTAAGGATCCATTGTACTGCTTTCCAATGTTCCTTTCCTGGATTAGCCATATACCTGCTTACTACTCCCACTGCTTGGGCAATATCCGGTCTAGTACACACCGTTGCATACATCAAACTTCCTACCGCGGAAGAATATGGAACCTTACTCATGTACTCTACCTCATCATGTGAATTGGGACATTGTTCTTTACTCAACTTGAAATGTCCAGCCAAAGGTGTGCTTACCGGTTTCGCATCCCGCATATTGAACCGTTTCAACACCTTGTCCACATAATCTTCTTGAGACACTATCAACCTGTGATTTTCTCTGTCTCTCTTAATGCTCATGCCAAGGATTTTCTTAGCTGCTCCCAAATCCTTCATAGCAAACGTTTGAGCTAATTTTACCTTAAGCTCAGAGATATCCTGCATGTGAGATCCTGCAACCAGCATATCATCTACATACAACAATAGAATAATATATCTACCATTATCAAATCTCTTAAAATATACACAATGGTCAGATTGATACCTACTGTAGCCATGCTCAGTCATAAACCTGTCAAATTTCAAGTACCATTGCCTAGGAGCTTGCTTGAGGCCATACAAGCTTTTCTTCAACCTACACACTAGTTTCTCCTTACCCTTGACCTCAAAACCTTCTGGCTGTTCCATGTAAATTTCCTCATCTAAATCTCCATGAAGAAATGATGTCTTAACATCTAGCTACTCAAGATGCAAATCCTCAAAAGCAACCAAAGACAATACAACCCTTATAGAAGTCATCTTAACAACCGGAGAAAAAATCTCACCAAAGTCAATACCTGGCTTTTGTGCAAATCCTTTCACAACCAATCTGGCCTTATACCTCATCTGTCCATCCTCACCTTCCTTCAACCTGTAAGTCCATCTGTTCTTCAGTGTTCTCTTACCAACTGGCAATTCAACCAAATCCCATGTTTGGTTCTCCCTTAAGGACTCCATCTCCTCAACCATGCCACGCTCCCACTTACTCCTGGACTCCACCTGTAAAGCTTCTTCAAAACTTTCTGGTTCTCCACCATCGGTTAGCAATAAATAATATAAATAAGGAGAATATCTAATTGGAGGCTTACTTACCCTTTTAGACCTCCTGATTGGTGTCTTGGACTCGTTCTCAACAATCTGTCCACCCAAATTTTCTGACAGTGACCGACCTCGGCCACCTGTAGACCTGTTACTGGCCTACGCCGGTTCTTCCTGGCCGACGCCGATGCCTGGTCTGCCGACGTCGGTCTCTGTATGACCGACATCGGTTTCTGTACTGCCGACGCCGGTTCCAAACCTGCCGACATCGGTCTCTGTGTTTTCCTGTAAGTGATTATTTCTTTTTCCCGCGAGCTCATTTTGGACCATAACTTCGTCCAACTCATTATTGCTCTGCCTAGCTTGATCTAGCTTCCTTATCTGATCACTGTACATCACTCTTTCATTGAAAACAACATCACGGCTCCTAATTACCTTGTTAGTTCCTAGATTCCAAAATCTGAAACCAAAATCATCTGAGCCATAGCCTATAAACGTGCACCTCATAGACTTAGCATCAAGCTTCTTTCTATTTTCCTTATCTATGTGCACAAAGGCTTCACAACCAAAAACTTTGAGATATGAGAGATCTACCTTTTTACCTGTCCATGCCTCTTCTGGAATTCCACCATCCAGAGCTGTAGAGGGTCCTCTGTTGATCAGGTACACTGCGGTGTCAACTGCTTCTGCCCAAAACTCTAAGGGCAACCCTGCATGCAATCTCATACATCTTGCATGCTCCATAATAGTTCTATTCATTCTTTCAGCAATACCATTTTGCTGAGGTGTCCTTGGAACCATCCTTTGTCTTCGAATTCCACAAGTGTAACAATACCAGTTAAACTTAAGACTGCAGAACTCACCGCCATTATCAGATCTCAAGCACTTTAATCTTCTGCCTGTTTCATTCTCAACCATGGCTTTCCAAATCTTAAAAGTCTCAAAAACATCAGATTTCTTTTTAATACAGTAGATCCATACCTTTCTTGTGGCGTCATCTATGAATGTAACATAGTACTGTGATCCGCCAATAGAGGCTACCTGAGCCGGTCCCCACACGTCTGTGTGAACAAGCTGCAACTTTTGCCTTTTCTTAGTAGACCCAGTCTTTAGAAAACTA
Organism: Torreya grandis; assembly: GCA_037957365.1. Classification (NCBI taxonomy): domain Eukaryota; kingdom Viridiplantae; phylum Streptophyta; class Pinopsida; order Cupressales; family Taxaceae; genus Torreya; species Torreya grandis. The sequence continues at coordinate 2,163,269 of JARHVA010002923.1, read as the reverse complement.
ACCCTTTTCTATTTTCCAAATACACAATGCTCACAAAATTCTAGATCCATACTTTTCAAATCTGAAAGCATACCTTTAGACTTAAGGATTGACATCCCCTTCTCACTCATGTGGCCAAGCCTTGAGTGCCACAATTTAGCATCCACATCTGAAGTAGATAAAATTGAAGGAGATTTGTTAGTAACACAATTACACAAATAGAGAGTACCTTCTCTCTTACCTCTGGCCATAACAAGTGCACCCTTGGTCACCTTCCAAAAATCTACTGTGAGAGTTACTGTACAACCCTCATCACCTAGCTTACCTGCAGAAATCAAATTTCTCTTCAAACTAGGAACATGCATCACATCCCTCAACACCCATGTGTTGCCATTCTGCATCTTTAGCTGCACTTTACCTTTGCCAATAATCTTACAAGGCTCATCATCCCCTAAGTACACTATTCCAAAATCTCCATGGACATAGTCACTGAAATATTCTCTGTTAGGGGTAGCATGGAAAGATGCACCAGAATCTAATACCCAAGATTCTATATTATTATGCAAAGAGAAAATAAGAGCATCCTGTGCAATACCTGCAACCTTTGTCTCTTCCTTTCCTTTGTGCTGATTGTCCTCCTTAGGCTTTGACCAGCATTCTCTGCTTATGTGCCCCAACTTTCCACAGTTCCAGCATTGTGGCCTTCTGCCATTCCTGGATTTGGATCTGCCTCTTCCCTTAGACTTAGATCTTGATCTCCTCTTGCTCTTTTCTTTTTGCCTTCCTCTGCTCTCGAGATTTAAAGTGTTCCTGGATGTCCCAGATGTCTCTTCTGTGCTTTTCCTGCAAATTTTCTCATTCAAAATAACACTAACCACATCCTCTACTTTTAAAATATTCGAAGCAGAAGCAGTATTAGAAACTGCCATTACCAAGCCATGCCAGCTTTCAGGCAAAGAACATAATATTAAAAGAGCCTTTATTTTATCTTCAAATACAATATTGACAGAACTTAACTGATTAACAATATCATGGAAATCATTCAGGTGATTAGAAACAGATCCACCTTCTTGCATATGCAAATTAAATAGCTGCTTCATCAAATATACCTTATTTGAAGCGAAGGGTTTTTCATACAAATTTGCTAACGTGGTCATTAACTCTACCGTAGTTTTTGCCTGTGACAAATTAGATATCACAGTGGAGGCCAGACTCAGTCTTATAGACCCAAGAGCCTTTCTGTCAAGAACTTCCCATTCTTCATCCTCCATGTCCTTGGGCTTCTTTGCTATCCCACCTAACGGTAAGTAAAGATCCTTCTGATACAGATAGTCCTCTATCTGCATTCTCCAGTGTTGATAGTTCTTGCCATTAAACTTTTCCATTCTCAACTTACTTTCTTCTGCCATTGCTTCTCCCACTCAAACAGAAATCCCTGTGAGCAACCTGTAATCCGAACACACTACACAGATCTGAACCACCTGTTAGTGAACCTGAGCTCTGATACCACTTGTTGGGGATCAACCAACAATGGATTACACTTGTGAAAGCAATGAATGCAGAAATAAATCAGATAGATAAGTAACTAAAATGATAAATAGCACAGAACAAGATATACAAGAAAACACCCTGAAAACTTGTATTAAAAACTCTTTACAATAGGAATACAAATGAAGAACTTCGTTCTTCCACACCTCTCTCAGATGCACACAAGATCTCTCACTAGATCTCTATTCCTCAAGAGCTCTCTCTCAAGTACTGTCCTTCAAATATTCACAATGTTCTACTCATACTCTATTACACACACAATAGCTTAGAAGATCTCTCCTACATATAGAAATAGGAAACTTGAGCATGATCTTACAACAAACAGTTAAGCCTCTTCAACAAGGGCTCTAAAAATAATATTGCTAACAATAGAGACGCGAGCTTGAGTCTACAACTCAAACTCATCATGCAAACACTCGCTTCTGTCCTCGAAAATCACTTTCTGGACACACAGGTAACCGACGTCGGTTCCTGCCTGTTAGCCTGTGACCGTCGCCGGCCGACTCTACTGCCGACGTCGGTGCCTCTGCAACTGCAACTGACCGACATCGGTCTCTCCTGACCGACGCCGGCGTCTGTGTAGACCCGAACCTGTTTGTGTGCTCCTTGGTGAAGCTTTTAGCTCCACACACCTAACAGTTTTTCCTTTTTCCACTTTCCATCTACACACTTGTCTCCTAAACCTTGAGATTATTTCTCTCTTTCCTATCTATTTCAGTCATTATCATGATTTATTCCTTAATTTATTTCCTTGTTACCCTTTTGACATGTTTAACAAACTAGGTCAACCTGGTTGACCTAGTGTGTTTTGGGTACACTTTAGCTCTTTTGGTTTGTTATCCTCCCAGCTGACCTAACACAAACCTGGTGAGTTATCCCAAAAATGTGCTAGGCCGACCCGATCAACCTAGTATAACTGACATGTCTAAATTTTTTTAAGTTAGATATGCCTATATATACAAGGCCATTTACCACAATTTTAGAAGAGAGAGTTGAATTAAGTGAAGAAGTGTGAACAAACATCTACTTATTGACCATTCTACTTGAGAAATAAATCTTTAGGGTTCAATAATTTCTTTGAAGCTCTGATCTTGTCTTGTGGAGAAGTCTTTTGGTTTCTTAGGTAGGTTGGGTAGCCTAGAGCTAATTTATATTGGTTATCTTTACAAACCACAACAATCTCTTGTGAAACACCTTGGCCAAGGGAGAAATTGAGGCTCGACAAGTTTGTCTTCAAAGGTAAGTATTTCTAAATTTATTTCTCCTTCGTAAGAGTAGATAGATAATGTAGTATGTGTTCTTCTCTTCCATGTATTAGGATTATGTATATGTTGATGTGATTATATGTCTCCTATGCATGTTTAGTTTAGTTATTTTTTTTTGTTCTAACCCCAACTTTGTGCCACAAGCTTTGGTGTGCAATAGTGCAATTTGCTTTTCTCATTATTATAATAGTTTACTCTCTTAATTGTTACCATAAGTGAAATATCAAATCATAATACTCTTTTAGGGTTATTTTGAAATTGTGTTAGATTGTAGGATTTAGAACCCTTCCTATCATGATATTTTGTGATAAGTGATACAAGTGATCCCCTAATCGGGTCTAGTGGATCCCCATATTGGTCATGCTCCCACTTAACAAGTATATACCCAATCAGAAGTGTAGGTGTGCCCTATCTTATCTGATCCAAGACTAATTCATGTACATCATACAATTCTGATTGCATACACTCTAGGTGGTGAAGAACTTTTAGAGCCCATGAACATTGTACATCTCAAGTGGTTTTATTCTTGACAGCTTTTGAACCATTGTCTATAAGACCCCTTACTTGGGGGCAGCTTGTGTTGAAGTTATTTTATCCTACTATTACATTTTGGACCATCCTATGTTGGACCATATTCATTTTAACCTACCCTAGACCAATCTTATGAGAAACATATTCTTTTATGAATCTAGGCAATTGAAACTTTGGACTGTTGGCACTCGAATCATTCATATTCTAGCTTGACTCTTTGTATCCCACCCTAGACTGTCCTCTTTTGGACCCTATTCATTTTGAATAGTTTTGTTTAGAACCATATTCTTTTTATAACCTTTGTCGTGGTAAATTAGACAGTTTTATCCCTTGCCCTAGTTATGATCCTGATTATGCCTCATGGGCATTTTAGACACATTTAATGCCAGTTCTACAAAATATTTTAGTCTGAACAGTATTTTGTAGCTTCCTCTTATAGATAAGTGAATATGAATACATCATCTCATGGTTTTTGCTTGTTGAGTGGTTATTCAGATTTACCTAGCACTGCATACTATTTTATTATTATTTTACTACTATTTGGTAGGCATTATTTCCTTATCAGGATCTCTCTCTCTCTCATTGATTTATGAGCATAGGCTATTATAGCCAGTTTAGTTATTATTTGAATTCTTACCTATGGATGTGCATCTTCTTAATTAGGTAGTTCTCTGAGTCTTTTGTGAATAGTTCATTTCTATTTTGTATCCCAAAAACACAAAAATATTAGAAATTGATTGATAAAAAGAACAAAAATATTATCTTATACTTTTGTTTATTTTGATCCCATACTCTTGCCATTTTGCAAGCACTAATTTGAATGCTCTCACCATTTTGTGAGCCCATTTTCCTTATCTCTTCTACAACATCAATCATGTTTTCTTATCATCACTTTCTTTCTATCCCATTTCTTAAGAAAACTACATTTGGATTGAAGTTCATGTTGGACCTTGCATCTATGGAACTATGTAGGTAATGTCCACTTGTCTAATATATCTAGAGTCAGCTTTGCCACTATTAGTGTAGTGATTTTCCTCACTGGGTTTTGCCTACATGGTCGTATGGCTTTTATATGTATTTAAGCTTCCTTAGGTTAGTTATAAAGGGTCCATATGCTAATTTTATTTAGTTAATTAAGAAAATTAGAGGTTTCCTCATGTTGCCCTAATTTTCTCTATATGTACCCCACTTTTCCTTTAAGGAAGGTTAATCGACTCATTCACATTTTTCAATAGATAGGTTAATGCATAATTTTTCTCTCTTGGAAGTTTGGAGCTCTATACAAGAATTGACATTGATTGCTTGAATGATATCCAAAGATCTTGGCACACTCTTTCATGGTACCAAAGCTATCATAATAGCCTCATGCATCAGACTCCTTGGTAAGATACACCATGCATTCACCTTGCTGGTTTTTCTTTTATCTTGGTCACCATTTTTGACCTTGGAGGCATTTTATTAATTTGACTTGAAACTCATGTCAACATTCCTTTTATGAAAAATATTTTTACACATATTTTTTGAGTTTTTGAGATCTAAAATGGGTTGTTCTTATTTTTTTATAAACTTCATATATTTTCTTAAAAATCAATTTCCTTCAACTGGTATGGTGCTCGTACAGACCAAGTAATCACCCCTACAAACCCTGATCTACACTCTATATACTAAATCAAGTTTTTCAAGGTTGATTACTTAAGCTTGTAGACCATTTTAGGCTTCTCCTAGGTGATTACTTGAAGTAATCAAGTTTCACTGGTGTGATTACTTGCTCGTAGACCATTTCAGGTTTCTCCAGGTCAACAACTTGAAGTAATTAGGTTTCTTCGGTGTGACAACTTGATACTAGGATAATTCATGCTTTTGGGGTAGTCTTACTTCTCCAGGAACTTGATTTACACTAGGGTAGACCCATTTGGGTTTCCCAAGATCAATTACTTTAATTTATAAGTAAAGCAAGTTGAAGAACCCAATTTGTACTAGGGTAGACCCATTCACGTTTACCAAGGTTGATTACTTATTACTTATTTACTTTATAAGTAAAGCAGGTTAAAGAACTCGATTTGTATTGAGGAAGACCAATCTAGGTTTTCCAAGGTCGATTACTTATTATTTATTTACTTTATAAGTAAAGTAGGCTAAAAAACCCAATTTGCACTGAGGAAGACCAATTTGGGTTTTCCAAGAGTGATTACTTATTACTCATTACTTGTTTTATAAGTAATAAGTAATGCAGGTTTAAGAATGTGATTTGCACTAGCTAGACCAATCCAGGTTTTCCAGGCAGTCTTACTTATCAGAGAATTCAAAGTAATGCAGTTGCACGAACCTGAAGTAAAGCAGTTACATAAACCTGCATGACGTTCAAGGGGGTGTCAAATTTGAGGTGAAAGGTATGAAGAAATACACTTAAGGTATTTCCTTTTTCCATATTTGGAAAGGGTCCATGAATATGTGGGAGTAAGAATTAGTAAGTGATATAACTTTCAATTTGTAGCTACTTTTTGGGTGTCATTTTTTTGAAAGTGCATATTTTCTTAACCTCTACGCATTGGTGACATTGTTTTAGGATTTTTTTAACATCTATATTTTACATGGTGTAATAGCTCAAAACTCTCTTTAAACCTTTTTACCTTTCCTCTTGGATGTATTATCAGTAGTGCCCAACGTCCCTCTCATACTTTCTCACATTGATTGTTCATACATGCATTCTCAGTTATGCCTGACATCCAAGACTGAGTGTGTGTACATTGTAACTTTAGGGAGGGTATTATTGATAGTTTAGGGGGTACTTGTACTATCTTCTTTCTATTTTTTCATTTCATTTCCATTATTCAATTTATCTCATTCTAATCTACACTAATGGATCTAAACATCAAACCACTCACACCGTTTAACTATCTAGAATGGAAGTCTAAAATGCAACTTGCTTTCAGAGGTAAAGGACTCTATTAGATTACTATGGGTGAGGAAACTAAGCTATCTACAGATGAAAAAAAGGTTAAGAGGTAAAATAGATGTGATGAGGCTTATGGGTTTCTATGCATGTTAATGTCTCATGATCTCCTGTTTCATGTTGAATCTACAAAAACTCTAAACAAAGTCTAGACAATCCTAGACAAGATTTTTGGAGTACAAGACATCATGAGGGGTCATGAGCTAGAGAATGATCTCATCACATTGAGCCCAGGTGACTATGACACACTAAAATACTTATTTACAAAGTTTAAATCACTAAGATTGTAGTTGAAATAATGTGGCATTGAGAAAATAGATGACCAGTTGATTATATCAGTTTTTGTCTCTATATTTCATGCTACCAAACGTGTACTTGGATCCACTTGGAAAATGACATCTTTTTATGAGTTTGTTGTTGATCTAACTCAAGAGAAGATAAGTTAGTTCAAATGGGTGCATTGAATTCCTCAAAATCACATGCCTTGATTGTCAATTAGGACAAGAAGAAGCCTTCTAGTAATAGAAAATAGGATAAAAAATAGTCTAAACTTGATCATGAGCACAAGAAGAATCATAAATTAGATTCCAAGCCTAAGGCATCATCAAATGAGTCCTCCTCAAGCAAGAAACCTAAGAAGGAGAAAATCAAATGCAAATTTTGTAAGAAACTTGGGCATGATGAATTTGAGTACATGAAAAAGAATACTGACACCTTAACTAAGATGCTTGAGAAGAACAACATCAATGTTTCTAAATCCTCATCTCAGAACACATCAACACAATATTATATAAAAGGTAAAGATAACAAAAAGGGTAAAAATAAGGGCAAGGCACTTGTTGCATTAGCTTCTCAGCCTTCGACTTGGGTGATTGACTCGGGTGCTTCCTATCACATGGCCTCCTTAGAGGATCTATTTTTCGAAATAGAGCCATGTTCTGTGCCTTCAATTCTCATGGGTGATGACACTTCAACAAAATTCAACAATAAAGGATCAGTAAAAGTGACAGGACCTTCAATGATGTTTTGTGTGTTCCTTCATTATCCATCAATCTTTTATCAATATATCAAATCACTCACATAGGTGTAGGGAAGCGAGTTGAGTTCACACCTGATTCAGTGGTCATCAAGGAGCTACACAGTGACACCATAGTGGCTTATGGGAAGGCCAATCATCAATCTAGGCTATATACCTTCTCATAATTTTGCCCAAATCAGCCCTCAGTTACACTTCTTACTCATGCAAATGGAGTGAGCAAACTATGGCATGAATAGTTTGGCCATTTAAACTACCATTACCTAGAGAAACTCAATCATCAAAACATGGTTTCAATTTTGCCTAAATACAAATTCTTAGATGGACTATGCAATGGCTGCATTCTTGGTAAGCATCTAAAAGAGAAACATGACAATGGCAAAGCAAGGAGAGCTGAACAGAAGCTAGAGATAGTCCATAATGACTTAATAGGACCATTCCCAAAACCTTCATTCAACAGGACAAGATACATGCTCACATTCATCGATGAATTTTTGGGGTACACCTAGGTGTTTTTTCTCAAAAATAAGTCTAAGGTCTTTTATCACTTTAATGACTCAAGGAACTTGTGAAGAAGTAGTCAGAACATTCCATCAAAATATTAAGTACTGACAATGGAAAATAGTATGTCAATAATAATTTTAAGTATTTTTGGACATTATAGGGGATTAAAATACAACACAAAGTTCCATATATTCCTTAGCAAAATGGTGTGGTTGAATGCAAGAATCGTATGTTGAGGAAATGGCAAATTTCATGCTTTTATCAAAGTCTCTTACTCCTTAGTATTGGGCCGAAGTAATTAACTATGCATGATAAATTTAGAACTGAGTTCCATAAAAAGCCTTAAAGGGAATCACTCCTTTTGAAGCTTGGGATGGTCACAAGCCCACAGTAGATCACTTTTGAGTGTTTGGATAACCAATAATGGCCCGTGTTCCCAAGAAGAAATGTAAGGCAATGGACCCTCATAGTTAGTCTTGCATCTTTGTGGGGTATGCAGAGGGTGTTAAGGGATATAGGCTTCTCCATCCTAAAACTCATGAGTTATTCATTGAAAAGAGCATCAAGTTTCATGAGGGTCCACTTGAACACAATCCTAGCACTCCAAACTCTTCAAAAGTCTCACTTGACATTGATTCTACTTCAGATAGTGACATAGATCTGCCTCAAGATCCTCCTAATGATGAGGATGACTCTACTTCTTCTTCTTCAAGTTTAAGTGATGATATTAGTGATGAGGATTCTCCTCCTCCATCTCATAGTCACACTACAGATGATGAGGACTCACCTCTTGATTCTCAAATCTCATACAATTTTGGTCTGATTTGGGCTAGACATACACTTCAAAGTGTTAGAGGATGGGTTAGAAATCCATCAAATACAAGGTGGACATGATCATAGTTTCAGGGGACATCACATGCCTACTTAGACATTGTCTTAGATCCACAAACCTTTCATGAGGCATCTAGTATTCTAGAATGGGATTTTTCTATGCGGGAAGAGTACAGTTCTTTAATCAAGAAAAAAACATGGGACTTGGTCCCTCTTACTAAAGGAAAAAAATTGGTCTGATGTAAATGGGTTTATCAGACCAAGTATGGTGTTGATGGGTCAGTTGATAAGTACAAAGCTCATCTGGTTTCAAAGGGGTTTCTTTCAGTGCCTGGCATAGACTACACTGAGACATTTGCTCCTATAGCCAAGATGATGTCTATAAGACTCACTCTAGCCATTGTAGCTACACATCAATGGGATGTTCACCAAATGGACATAAAGAGTGTTTTTCTACATGGTGACCTCAAAGAAGAGATATATATGGAGCAAGCATAATGATTTGTGTAAGATACCTCCTTGGTCTTTAGACTCAGGAAATCTATCTATAGACTCAAATAGGCTCCTCAAGCATGGTATGTTAAGATGGACTCCTTTCTCCTCATAGTTGGTTTCACTAGATGCCACTCAGATTTGAATGTTTACATCTTATAGAATAATGATTCTCTATTGATCCTAGTTCTCTATGTGGATGACTTATTATTTACAGGGAGCTCATAATCATCCATCTCAGTAGTGAAAATTGCACTTTTGAATATATTTTCAATGACATACATGGGATTATTACACTACTTTCTCAAGATTAAAATCATTCTGTCAGATTCTAAGATAACTTTATCACAATCTAAGTATTCTCTTGATTTGCTTGTGAGGCTTAATATGGATAATTTTAAGCCAACTCCTACTTCCTTCTTGTCTAGTGTGAAGCTTGAGGTTGATTGTCCTACACCACTTGTTGATGCAACTCTGTATCGGTAACTCATGGGTAGTATTATCTATCTCACACACACTAGACCTGACATATCCTATATAGTTGGATTTGTCTCTTGGTTTATGTAGGAGCCACATGAGTTGCATTAGAAAGTAGCAAAGTAGATTCTTCACTACATTTAGGGTTCACACAACTATGGGATACACTATGAAGAAGGAACAGAGGTTAATCTGATTGGATACATAGATTTAGATTGGGCTGGAGATATTCAAAGTCAAAAGTCCACTTCAAGCTAAAGTTTCTCACTTCACTTGGGTCTAATAAGTTGGTCAAGCAAAAAGCAACATGCAATTGATTTATCATCCATAGAGGTAGAATACAGAGGGGTTGTCAATTCCACCATTGAAGCAATCTAGTTTCAAGGGATTCTCACTGAGTTTGGTGTCCAGTTTTATAAGCCAATAATCATCTACTATGATAACTAAAGTACTATCCAGATTTGAAAGAATCCAGTTCTCCATCAAATTACCAAGCACATAGAGATTCACATGCATTTCATCAAGGATCTTATCAATGAGCAATTCATTGATCTTCAATACTATCCAACATCAGATCATATTGTAGATATTTTGACCAAGCCTTTCATAGAGAGTAAATTTGTTCATCTACGAGCTCTCATTGGGGTTAGGGTTGCTTCACATTCTTCCTCCTCCTATGGAGATTCATCACTATGTACATGGGTACCTCATCAGGCTTTTAATGCTGGGACCCAATTCTTATCTCACCTATGCTACGCTTAAGGGGGGGTGTTAGTGTAGTGATTTTTCCCACTAGGTTTTTCCTGCATGGCCGTATGACCTTTCTATGTATTTAAGCTTCCTTAGGTTATTTATAAAGGGTCCACAGGCTAATTTTATTTAATTTTAATTAGTTAATTAAGAAAATTAGAGGCTTCTTCATGTTGCCCTAATTTTATCTATATGCACCCAACTTTTCCTTTTTGGAAGGTTAATCAACTCATTCACATTTTGTAATAGACAGGTTAATGCATATTTTTCCTCTCTTAGAATTTTAAAGCTCTCTCTACAGGAATCGACATTGATTGCTTGAATGATATTCAAAAATCTTGGCACACTCTTTTAGCCACCCCTTCTTTTTCTTCTTTTTCCCCCATTTTGTTGTCCCTATCATTTAGGGGCAACTTTGTGTCTGTTGTTCTTGTTATGCTATTTTAGAATGTAACACCTATTTTTTATTTGTTTTAACATCATGAATAAATCTTGTTTCTGTGTGCTTGTTTGATTTTTATTGGTTTTTTATGGTGCTTTATTTTCTCTCCATTTATCATATTTTGATGGTTTTGTTCATTTTTGTTCATGTGTTGTTTCTTCTTGGTCTTTTAGGTTGTTGCTTTGTCTTATTATTTTGTTTTGTTTTTCCAAGTACATCTTGATAGTATCCATGGATCTTGATTATTCATATATTATTTTCATGTTGTTTATTAAGTTGTTCTTGCTTTGGTTTTATACATTCTTGTTCCTACTTAAATCTTGATTATTCATATCTTGATCTTAAGTTAGGTTACATTTGTGTATTATTTTTATCATTTTTTTTCTTTTTTTTTGTTTAAATGTAAATCATTGTAACTCTGATATTGATAGTTCTTATCCTTATCCTTATTTATAAATATTCACATTTGAACCAGATCATTACAATTGAAATACAAAGGCATTATAGATTCTTCCTACTTACAATGCATAATTTCATTTTGATATAGTAAACACCATGTACTTTGGATCCAAGTCTTAAAATCAATGCAGCTCCAAAGATCAACTCTCAGTGTATCAATGAAACTAAACATCAATGGCTTATGCACCAGAATCTATGCAATATGTGCATCTCTTAGCATAACTATGAGTCTAATCAAATAGTGGTATGTTTTTCTTCTTCTTTTCATTCTTCATTATATTTTTTCCTTATTCTGGGAAAACTACATTAGATTGAGGTCCATTTGGACTATGTAGGTAGTGCTTGGATACATGATGTATCTCAGGTCATCTCGGCCATTCTTTATTCTTATTTTCATCTCTTTCATCACTTTATGCATCCTCGCATGCCTAGTTATTTGTCATTTTTTAGTCATTAGACCTTCGCATCTATGTTTATGCCTACTCATATTTAATCTATGCATTATGTTATATCCTTGATTTATACTTACCAATTTTCCCTACTGTAACACAAAATTTTGAGTGATCATTGAATCAAATCAACTCTACTAGGGCAAAATTATTTATCAGTGATCAAAATCATCCCTACTAGGGCAAAATTGCTTTATCAACCGATCTAATCTGCTCTATTGGGGTACATTATTATTTTCTTTTATTTGAAGCAATGATCTCCTTTCTCTTCTAATTCCAAGCTCTGTGGACATTTGCCCTTACTTTGGTAATTTCAAGGTGTGAAAATTATCTATGGATTGATCAGTTCCTAAGCGTGTGGCTTGCACCCTCTTTTGGGTGTTTTCAAAATGTGATGCTTATATTTTTGGGATGTATCCTTCCCACTCCCCCAATCCTTTGGGCCCATTATATTATAATTATATTTTAATCATTGAGAACTAATGCATGTAAGCATTAGCTCAATACATTTATTACTTCATCCATGGGTTAATTTCACTCATTTTCTCTCTTTTCGAGAGTCCATCTTTCTCTTTCATCCTCATATGTCCTCTCAAGGGGGCATCATGGGTCATTTCCTTCCAATTTATTCTTGACAACTCTTTTCTTTTTAAATACATTGCTTTGTCTGAATGTCTCACGATGCCTTCTCAAATAGGGGCAAATTCCTAACACCATTATGTTGAAATTATCAATCTTACTCAAAATTTACTCAAATGCATAATTTAGGTCAAAATCACTTAAGCGTGCTAAATGGTTCGAGCTTGTCATATAAAAGTGACAATTTTAGCTAATGTATCCCTAAATGGGGTAATGCATTTTATGTGATTATTAAATTTTCAAATCATTTTGAATCAAAATGACAAAAATGCAATTTGATGCTTTAAACCACTGAATTCTTCTAATTTGGAAGCACATGACACATGAATGTGTTATTTCATATCAATAATGTTCTAAATAGGGTATTGGTCCATACGCAACTGACACCTTATTCTAATTATACTCCAGTAAAATTATAACCTAGTAACTTGACATTTTGACCAGTTTGATTAAATCTGTAACCAATTTCCAAATAATTGCATAAAATTTGATTAATCTCACTTAGACAAATTAATCCAAATTAAGAGCTTAAGTGGAAAATCAATGGAAGTTATTGAATATTTCTTAATTGGAAATTGATTTCTAGTATCTGCATCATCAAGTGACATCATTTATGGGGTAGCATCCATAAGCCATAAATGCAACAAATATCAGTTTTAAGGCCTCCCATACCTCTTTAATACCCTTTCCTTCCAAACATTTATGAGGATATTTGTGATTTAAGTCTCTGAAATTGAATTAATTCATGACCACACTTCTTGATCTCAAGATGGATGGTCATGATTGATTCTGATAAAATTAAAAAAATAGGAGGGCCAAGACCACCATTTTAAAGCTTCATTTGTGTAAACTTATTATGTAGAATTCTCTCCAAAACCTTTCTTTGTGTAGTGTTATAATGCTTAATTTGCAATAGGATAGCTTCATTATAGGTATAATATTGATTAAATATCATGAGTCTATGTTTCATTGGTGCACTTAAGATGATGGAGGACCAAAGCATTCATCATTGACAAATATTTGAGCACCAAATCAAGGGAAAAATCATGTTTTGAGATGAATTTGGATGATGGGATGCTCTTAGGAAGGTTTGATGTATTTACTTTCTTTTAATATCTCTTAATTGTCATGTGAAAAAACCCATTGAAAGAGTTGGCTTAGTTATTTATGTTCTTATGTATTTTCTTGAGTTTTCTTGACTAATACTTGATATAAGTCACTTTGGATTCCATCTCTACACCTGACAAGGTTCTATACCAATCAAGGAATTTTACCCTAAGAGACATGGCAAGCAATCTAATTTTTATTTTGATATCTATGATATTATCAAAATTGTAGAAGTTGGATATGTATCTAATATGCTCACTTAGGGTGTTTGGACCTTCCTCATTGAAATAAGGAACACTCTTGGTGGCATTGGGAGGGATGTCATCATAGGTAGCAAGGTTTATGGGATTTTTAGTATTAAAATATAGGAAAGAATGTTTCCTAGCCATGTTACCTTCAAAATCTTATTAGTTCTCTTTCTCTTCTTGACTTTCAAAGTCCTCTTATTCTTCAATATTCTCAAATGTTAAGAAAAAACTCAAGGTAATGCACTTCAAGAGGAAGTTGGATGAGAGGGTGGATTTGTAGGATGATTACCTCTACTAATAGCTGACCTAGTAATGACCATGAACCATAATAAAAATAAATAATAAATTGGTCTGCAACTAGTTGTTATACCTTCAATAGAGTCATCAAATGCTGAGTATGAACACTTATGTAGCTATGATATTATCAAGACTAGGATTCACCTTGACAAGAAGTGCTTGAGACAATTATCTCACTGGGCATACTAGAATTATTGTCACTCAATTTTACATCCATAGAGAGGTAGTTAAAGCCTACTCCAATTGACTAAAAAAATGGGATTACCCCTAGATCTGTGGGTTGTCTATAGTAGGAGCAAACCTTTAGATTGAAGGGCTAGCTCCCTTGATATGTCTATTCAATATCATCACCTATGATACTAACTTGTTGAAATGAAAAGGGAAAGAGAAACATGAAATAAAACTAATATAATTAGGTTATGCACCAATTTAATCTTCACAAGACTACCATGAAATTGAACTATGAAGGATGATTCATAAAATTGATCTCAACATCAAAGGTTTCTCTAACATAAGTATTTCAACATGGGGTAAGATGCAATTCATTTCCCAAGGTGGATGAACAAGAGGTATGATTATAAAAACTAGTATTCTTCCTTACACTTAGATACCTAAAATAACACTAACTACACTTCATGTGACCTATTAGAGAGCAAACTACTTGCATAAAATATGAAAGAGTAAGGTGAACACAAGGATAAATGATTATCACTTGTCATTCAATTGTGCACTAATTCACACACTTAAACAAGAAGTTGAGAACTCAAAACCAATTTAAAATATTTTTTTCAAAGGAAAAAATAGTACTCAAAGTAGCAGGGCTTTGCCATACCAGATGTGGATTGATTACAAAGCCAAAAATGGCTACTTATATAGAGAAGTGTGAAGAGAGAGAGAGAGGCATAATAGGAGAAGAATGACAAGTGTATTCATGAGTTAAAAAAATAAAGGGGGTTATAAAATATTCATGAATATAATTCCAATTTCATGTGTCTCATGCTTGAACATGCTCTAACCTTCCATGTGGCATAGGAGTTACAAATTGGCTTGACACCTTGACTAGCTTCTCAAAAACTGCCCTTCTTTGCATAAAAAGAGTGAAAATAAGCTTATACATCATGAATTAACCATGAAATTATCTCATAAAATTCATTATACACATGTCATGCCTTAATAAACTCCTCTTATATGACATTTCTTCATTTATGTGCATATGTGTCTTGAAACTCTCCATTTCCCATACCTAGCTTGGTCCAAGTGGCCTAAAACTCAAGATCATCTTCTTAAATTTATTATTTCTCCATGGATGATCTTAAAATATTTTATTATAACTGAAACAAACCATTTTGGTTCCTGTAACAACTCCTAAGAACTCATTTTTCTCTTCAAGCCCTCATTAGGCATATTTTCCTAAAAGTATGTAAACCTCCTTGTGTAAGATAATGTACAAAGGATATTAAAAAAATGAAGGAATATTATAGGACCCAATATGTCCTTAAAATTACATGTCAAATTTCATGTCTTTAATCTAAGTGGAAGTCCATTTTTTCTACCTTTCTCTCTCCTCAATAAGACTCAATTAGGCCTCCTTGCCCAGAACCCTATTTTCTTCCACCAGACCTCTCCCACATGTGTGAAATCACCCAAAATAATTTTATTAACTTTAATTAGGTTATAATAAACCTACATGTCAATTTTGATGTCATGAAACCATATGGAAGTATGCAAACCATGAAAGACCTTGACACCTAGTCTTGTTTTAGGCTTGCTTGAGATTGCATTGGAAAATGAGCCTTGTTTGATAACCTAAAAAATATGTTGTGAATTTTTTGGGATTTAATATTTATAATACATACCAAATGACTTCATCCAATGATTTGGAAGTTCTATTTTACTCAGAACACCTACAAAACACCAAAAAGTGTGTAAAATAGGGCATTTATTGCAGTCCATACAATTACAAGTACAAAAAGAGTACATGTGGATAACCTCCTTGGATTCCTCAAAAAATAAAATATGTTTAAATATAAATATGTGTATTAAAATTTCATTATAGGTCCATTTGTTCTACCTAGTCACTATTAGGGTTTTAGGAGGGTTTAAGACCTGTTTGGGGTCTTAAGGATTATTCATAAAGTACAGGCCACAAACTAGCCTCATTAAACTTGGATAAACTTATTTACCAACCCCAACCTATTATAAATTTATCATACTCCCATACAATGTGTGAGAGATGGTGTGAGTGTGTAAATTTGCTCTTTGGGTGGTAAACTTAGCTCTCTTGAACTCAAGAGAGGTCTAATTTGAGTTTTGAATCTTAAAAATCAATATTTCTACTAGGAAAGGTTCAAAAACCTCAAAAAAATATTCCTCGTGATTATAAATGCCTTGTAAATGGTCATTAATCCATTGTATGCATTTGGTGTATTGATCAGGGGACTTAGGGTTTAAGGCTTGTCACCTCCTTGCTAGCCCTCAAGGGCATTTGGATTGAAAACTAAGTTTTAGTGACACATAAAAGTATATTGATACATTTTATATGTATATGTATTTCATAAATTATACTCCATGGGGTTTTACATTCTTATTTTGTGATTTGAGTCCAAACAGACCCCTTGGTATCATGACTACCCATTGTCAATAGAGTGAGTAAGGTCTGAGATAAAATAGTGAGTATGTATGCTATCTGTATGACATTGAGGTAAACATGAACATCATAATACAATAATATCCATCCTCTTTATCCATTTACAAAGTGTTATCATGACTATGATGTCCTCAAAACATCAATTTCTCTCATGACTGGCTATAGGATCTGCTTATGTGTATCTTAGACTTGTTTACCTTAGAACATGACTCATCAACCTTTCATACCTTTGTAATTTATTTTGAGGGTTAGATTAATGTGTTTATAAAATTATTAAATCATTCAATAAATGGATTTCATCCCTCAAGATTTCTCATTTTCATGTTTACTTAGCCAAGCAAGCAGGCTTGTGTGTGGGTTATGTTCACTAGGTCTGAATCAAGTCTCAAAATTCTTCCCATATTGATATTAGGTCTGAGGATTAGATGTGATAATTATGACACCATGAAACCATTTTCAAGTGTCCTTAATATTTTTATACTTATTCACAAACTTTTCCATTCTCAAATCAAGCAAAACCTTCATGGAGAGTAGGCAAACCTATAGGTTACCTTTTGACTGTGTGTGCCCTTTAAACTCAATTTGATTAATCTTTGACAGTCCTTTTGTTTGGTCTCAAAGTGACCTTATGACCTATTAGTATATCTGAGGTAGACCTCAAAGCCTCTTTCAAACACCTATGTTCTTCCTTTTAGGTTTAACACCAACCTATTCTCATGTAGCCTGTAAGTGCCTTAGGGTGTTTTAACTACATTTCGGTTTAGGACCTCACTCCCACCTTAACAATATTATTTTGGATTTTGAGCCTATTTGAGATCCCAAATTAGGTTCAAATCATATTTTATCCATACTCTACCCCTTCATTGTATGAATTTTACCTCACACCTTTCAAGGCATGGCTGTAGGTGCTCATTAGGGCTAGGTTTGAGCATTCAGTCTTGAACTTAGTCCTTTCGCTTGCCATAATCCTTTAAGGAATATAAATAAAACAAGTATTAATTATCACTATCTATAGGATCTATTTTCTACTTCATGGAATTTTCAACCTCATTATCTTTGTCTTCTCTATACACAGTCCTATAGGTGGTCTTCTACGACTGTCAACTTAGGGCTTTTGTCACCACTTGACTATACAATCACTAGGGTGATTTTTTTATTGTTTGTGACCCATTTAATCTTATCTTGAAATAAATTGTTCATTTTCATAGCTTTGATTTTGTTGATCTGAGGTTGACTTTGGTCACTACTTACTTGTTTAAAGCTCAAAACCACTCCTTGATTTCTTATACCTTTCAACACTATCAACTTCATCACCCTTATTTTCACTCCTTCAAGGTCTTATATAGCCTATTTTAGACACCATAAATTTACTCATGCAATTCTAAATGTTGCAAACCCCTGAAGCCCCTTTGAACCATTTACCTATGCCTAAGGCCATTTTTATCAGTTTAACCTAACTAGATTAAACTAGCCCTTTTTACCTATTTGGAATTTTTACCTCAATCACCGATGGTCTGGATAACCATCAATGGTTAGCCTAATCATCAATGGTTAGGATCTACCGCCTGGACTTGAACATGCGATCACCATGGAAACTATCACTCAATTTTTCTAAATATAAGTCATCCAATTCCTTTCAAGAGGCATTTCATGGATGAGTTATAATTAGAATCCCTAGTTACACTCCCACTTCAACCTCTTTCCCTTGCTTATAAGAAGAGGAGAGATGAAAGGGAAAATCCATCTACAATTATTATCAAGAGCTCTAGTATCCTAAATCTTTATTTTAGGTCAATCATCATCAGGCACTTCAATAATTTGGTAAGCCCAACTTTCCATCACCACTCCAAGCACTGTCACTCTATCAAAATCACAATCAACTTCTACATCAATCAATCCACCTCACTTATCCATCCAATCCACCTTCTCGATAGGATAATAATCTATTTTTCATATTTATTTATCATATTTCTACTTTGAAATTAATATAGACCTCACCCACCTCTCAAGATTCATACCTAGAATATTGGCCTTAATTCACCTATAGATAACCATTGATGGTTAGCCTAGTCATCGATGGTTACCTAACTACCAACAATTACCCTTAACCATTGATGGTCATCTTGACCACTGACAGTTCACTATCATACCTAAAACTAACAAGCTCACTTTTACCACCTACACCCATTAAACCCTCTTTTTTGTGTTTATGCCTCACCACAGACTTTTTCCTAAATTTTTGAACCATACCTTAGCCCGTTAGCACTAGCACTAATTAGTTTATCACTAATTAGATCATTTCTAGCACTAGGGACTGTGAAGTGAAGGGGTAGGCACTAATACCAAGCCACATATTGATTCCAATACAAATTATTTTGAGCACCTAAATAGCCTGAAACCAACCATAGACTATTTCTATAGTACTTGATCTACAAGCCAACTTCTATCACACATTCTCATAAACTAAGGCATAAGCTAAAAATGAGATTAAAACTAACCTCTAGGTTGACATACTTCATAGTGTGTGTCTTGATTTCCTTGATCATTTTTTTGTCTTCTTCTTGTTTGAGCGGTGAGATTGTTCTTGTTTTCTCTCCCCTTTCCTTGTATGGTTCTCACTCATTAGTAGCGAAGAGACCTGATAGAACAAAACCCATCACCTAAATCAACCTCTTCTACCTCCTCATCTATGGAGTACATCTTTGATGTAGAAGATTCACCTCATCCATTTTAAATCCCTACTTTCCCTTAGGTATTTCCATAAGGAGACATGGATTTTACCACATTTTTAGACAATAATCTAGTGCCCCTTCATCACTATCTTAACACCTCTTCTCACCATATCTCAGTTTCAAATCCACCTCAAGAGCCTCCTTATGGCATGCCATCCCACCTTATGGAGGGTATCATTATTACCATGATCACCACCCAACCTTTGACAACCTAGGCATCTTCATCTACTAACCCGTTTGACGTTATGGCTGAGAACCAACTTATCTAACCAACCGTTACCCTTACACCTTCCACCCCTACCAATGACTCTTGTACCTTGGGGACAAGCCAACCGTTAACCCATCATGTCTCACTTGTATTTGGGTAACCCACCACCAGCATCTCCAGCCTTCCCTCTATCAAACCTAGCCCATTAGTTAATACCTCTTTACCAAGCTTAGGGGTACCTATCCCTTCTACCTCACCACCCATTAGCATGAAGGTCACTACCCACCCTCTTATCACCAACCCAACTACCATCCACACTCAATCCATAAGGACTTATCAATAGTTACCCATTACACTTAACCCAAGATACATCCCTAACCCATAAAGAATATACCCACTACCCAATCACCATCATCCACCTACCCTACCCAACCTCTAGCATCCACATTCCAATATGTGGCAGCCTCTCCACCACCAAGAAATTATCAATATGTTTCCCAACCTCAACCACAATATTATCCTTACAATCCTTTTGGCGTATTTCCTCAAACCAACCTAATTAAAATGCTCATGGATAAAATGACCAACCTTAATTCATCCATTTTAGAATCTCATAACATCCTATCCTATGATTAGATTTGTAATAAACCTATTCATCCTTCTATTCCTATCAGACCTTACCCTCCTCAATGGGAGCTTCCAAAATTTACCAAATTTCAAAGCAAGGAGGAACCCCAACAACACCTTAGGGCGTTCAGGCATGCATGCTACATGATTGCTTATGATGATGCCCTTATCATTCAAACCTTCCCCATGTCTTTATCCAGTCCAGCACTTGACTAGTACAGTGTCATTACCAAGCATTCCATATTCTCTTTCACCCAACTAGAAAAAGTCTTCTTGGATCACTTTTCCATTAACATTTCCAAGAAGGTCTCTATCACAGACGTTTATTCTCTCAGACAATTTGATGATGAGTCCATTACTAATTTTGTCACCCATTGGAGAAGCTTGATTAATCAATTTTCATTTTCCTTACCTCAACCTGAACTTATATAAATTTTCCCTTGAGCTTGTACCAAACATGTATATTATACACTACATGACCATATATTTAGGACCTTTGATGAGGCTTTTACCATGGCACGTAAGCTAGAAAATTGAGCCATAGATGAGGGTAAATTGAAGTTATGAAATAAGAACTCTACCTTCAAGACCAATGAGACCTCTTCCTCCAAACTAGGCAACCAAGCCAATACTAGAACCAAGACCAGGGGAACTATGAATTCCATCGTACTTAAAACTTCCCCTCCACCCAATGTCAACCAATAAAATTCTCCCATTACCTCTAATCCAAATGCAAGAAACCCAAACCGAAACAACCAAAAATAATTCACTCCACTTGGAGAATTTTACACCTCAGTTCTAGAGAAGATACTAAAAGCTAACCTTATAAAACTTTTAACTATCAAACCTCCCCATTAATTTGATTCTTCTCATCCAAAACCTACTTGGTACAATGAGAATGATTTATGTGCTTTGCATCAGGTAATTAGACATGACATCAATTGATGTAATACTTTCAAGAATATTATTTAGATCCTTATCGATAAAAGGGAAATCATGTTGGATAATCCCAATGCCCCTAAAAATAAATCTCTTGACATCTTCAAGAAACATTTTCTCAACCATGCCCCTATCAAAGTCGAGGACACACAAGTTAAGTGCTCTCGTGATGCCCACACGGTCACAATACACCTACCCATGAGGACCCAATCAACCAATCTACCCATTTGTCCCTTGATTCACTTACCAAGGTCATGGAGTCACCTGACCCTCCTTTGGATAGCCAAACCAAATAAGTTCCTTTCTCCCTAGCTACCCTCATAGAATTTTTGGAATCATCACATACTACCTCAACTAGTACATCTAGGCAAATCAAGATTCTTGATTTACCACCTATATCAACTACCCAAAAAATCATTACTCTTATGGATATTGTCCCTAAAGGAGGAACATTTTTACCCATGCCTCTGATGGATGAGCCATTTATCTAAGCCTTGCTTCCCTCACCTCAAGATATCAACCAACCTGCCAAGCATCCCACCTAACCTACAAGTCTATTTGTTGCATCCACTACCCACAGACTAGTACACAAACCTTTTTACACATTAGTAAAGAAATTTAAATTCACCTTAAAACCATACATGGATCAAGCCACTTTATAACAATATTTAGGGTTTCCCTCTATCAACAAACTTGAACCATCTAGCACACCTATAACCAACCAATCCATCATCTCTCCATTGCCTCTTAAACCAATCCAAACCTTCAACAACCCTTCAGCTTCTCAATTTTAAGCCACCACCTCACTAACAAAACCTTTAAAAATTTTTGGTGCCTTCCTTACTCAGAGTTTGGTTCACCCATCTTTGAAAGTAAACTTAACTTCACCCAAGCCTATACCCATATAGTGACCCAAACTAACCAAAAGGATGAAGGCATTAATATAACACATGACTAAGCCTCTACCTCCCTTTACCTTTCCCTCTATCCTAGGTTCCCACCCTTCCACTTTACTAAAAAATAAACCCCCTTTCAACATATGTCACCCACTACCATTGATTATGCTAGCACATTTATTATCCAATGTGCCAATCCTTCCCAGATCACAACCAGTCAAACCACCAAATTCAACCGCCTCAACTACCAATGTGCCTAGGCCAAAACCATCTACCCAAACCACCTTACCCAAGTAATCTCTCACCCAACCTATTACCAACCACCTTACCAACTATAACTATGAGACCAAAACCTTCCTTATCTCTAGTTGAATCCTATACAACCATTCTTTATAGGTTAGTACAAAACTCTTGATTCACATTATCTCCCATCAGACCTTTTGATCCTTTTGGTTCAAAGTCAACCTGGTATAATGACTATCAAATCTACTCCTACCACAAGACACCTGGGCATGACATGGAGAATTACAAAGCTCTACAGGCCATTATCTACCAAATCTATGATGAGGATGAACCTTTTGGTAGATGACCTTCCATATATTCCTCCACCATTACACCCAAAACCTGGCCACCCATAAATTCTTAATCCCCCACCCTCAATTTAGAGTCATAGATAATCTACCCAAACCCCCATCACACATTTCCCCTCTATACATACCATTAATGTGGTCACACGATCACAACAAAAAGATAAAGGGAAGGCCAAAGTGTCCATTCCATGGACATACCCACCAACTCACCCTATACCTAACCAAACCCAAACCTCCATGCTTGCAGTTAAGCCCAAAGTTACTATCTTAGGCACATCAGAGGTTAACCCCTCTAAATCCATCAGAAGAGTCATTCTTAAAAAACTCCACCAGACCCCTACTAAAATGAGCCTTTATGAGCTCATTTTGAACTCACCCCATTGTCATCAAGCCATGATTGAGGCTATGCATGCTATTAAAGTCAAACCAAGGGATTCTCAACCCATAGAGGCCTTCATTGATGCTCTCCAACTGTCCACCCTTGTCACCTTCAAGGACTCAGAGATACCTTCTATCCACCTTGAAGACCTAGATCCCCCTCTTTTTATTACAACCCACATCAACCAAACCCACATCAAATGGGTTATGATTGATGGGGTAGCCAGTATCAACATCAACTCTTCCCATTCTTACAAACAATTGAAGCTATCAGACAATGTCATGTCTAAAACTTCAGCCATCCTTTAATCTTTTAACAACACTATGACCACTACCTTGGGAATCATCATCCTCCACATTCAATTAGGACCTCACACACTCCCCAAACTCTTCTATGTAGTTGAAGGTGAATTCTAATACAATGTTTTACTTAGGAGACATTAGATTCATGCCATGGGATGTGTACCTTCTACCTTCCCATGGCAAGGGTAGTTTAAACACGAAGGTTAAGTTGTTACCATACAAGCTGACCCTAGCCCTTTTATAGCATGTAATATGAACTACCAAACTAATGATGTTCTTCTATCTCCATCCAAATCACTACAAATATCCACCATCAAACCCTCACCCACAAAAGTAGTTGTTACTTCTTCCCTTCCACTGAGGCCTCTACTAGCTTGTCTATCCTCGTAGACCAGATACCCATCACTAATCCTATAGAACCTACCTTATAATGCCTCACCCTTGGATAATACCATCTCCTCACCCTTGATGCCCTCCTTAGTTCCCAAGAATATGGGAAATTCAACCATTGATCAGGTTATGACCCTAATATTGGAGCCATTACACCCTTGGTGCCTCTGAGCTATCAAACCCACTTTATCTATCAAAGAATTGACAAGCCACTTAACACTACTGTCACTCATTCTCCACCTCAACCATTCACCTCCACCATTCACCTCCACCTTCTCTTATTTGGACAACCCTGACTTCACTAAACTATACCTTCATAGGTGTGCCTAGAAGGGATTTGGTTTAGGATGATATGATCATGGCCCACACACATTGACCTCAATTGAGACCCAAAAATCTCATGAGAAGCATGTCATCATCTTCATTTTACCTAACAAGAATAAGGCCAAAAAAACTACCCCTACCATTGTTGAGGAAGAAACCCCTTCTTCACCAACACCCCCTCCACCTATGGGTGAGGATGAGGACATCATCCCACCCAATTTTCTTTTCATCAACATGATTACCCTCAGCCCCCTAACTTATAAAAATGAAGGGACATCCATATCCATCCCTTTAACCAATCTTAAACTCATGGGAGAAGACTCTCCTACCATTAACACTATTCAGTGTCAAGATGATGATGTTATTCTCACCTACCTTGGTTTACTGGATTTCACCATCCACAAATCTTTACCTTCAAAAACCTCAACCATGTTGAATGAATCTACCATAGATGTTGACATAGGCACTTCAAACAACCCCTACATCATCAAAATTGGCCAAATTTTGACCACTGAGGAACTTCTCTATCTTCCTCCAAGACCGCAGTATTGCATTCACTTGGTCATATGTCGATATGCCTAGTATCAACTCAGCCATTTCCACTCACAACATCATAACCAATCATGACGCCAAACTTGTCAGATAAAAAATTCATTGAATGTACCCTTGTATAGCCCTCCTTAGCAATGAAGAGCTTTAATGCCTCCTTTTTGTCAAATTTATTAAACCCATTGATTATCCCCAATGGGTTTTTAACATTGTACCTATCATTAAATGCATAGGGGGACTACGTATCTGTGTGGACTTTCATGACCTCAAACTTACCTACCCAAAGGATGACTTTCCTCTACCTAGCATTGACAAACTTGATGATCTTTTAGTATGCCATGAGATGTTGTCACTCATGGATGGATTCTCGGGTTATAATCATATTTTGATTGCCCTTAAAGATCAACACAAAACTACTTTATCACCCCATGGGGTGATTTCTATTATAGAGTCATGCCCTTCAGTCTTAAGAGTGTTGGAAGAACCTACTAATGTGTCATGACCTATATTTTCCATGACCTTATCCATACAATCATTGAAGACTATGTGGATGACCTTCTTGGGAAGTCTAAGCTTTGAAAAGACCATTTATCCATTCTCATGATTATCTTTAAGTGAATTATTCATTATTACATCTACCTCAATCTAAAGAAATGTATTTTTGGGGTGTTGAAAGGCAAAATTCTTGGATTCATCATTTCCCTTTAAGGAATTGAAGTTGATCTGGCTAAAATCAAAGCCACCCTTGAGATGTTACCTCTAACCAATCTTAAACAACTCCATGGCTTGCAGGGGAAACTTTAATCCATTCATCGCTTCATCTCCTAGCTCTCTTATCGATGTCAGCCCTTCCACCACCTCTTAAAAAAGGACATCTCTTTCAAGTGGAATGTTGATTATCAAAAAGCCTTTGATACACTCAAAGAATACCTGCTATCTCCACCGGTCCTTACACCTCTTGAGGACAACCAACCTTTCTACCTCTTTATCTCTACCACAGACCACTCCCTAAGGCTGATGCTTTCCTATTGGGATGAACAACACAAAGAGAAAACAATATATTACATTATCCGTTCACTTGTCAAATATGAGACACGGTACATTGATGCTGAGAAACTATGTCTACCCCTAGTCTTTGTGGCCACCAAAATTTTTCACTACCTTATTAACCACAAAACTTTTGTCATAAACAATATTGACCCCCTCAAATACATGCACTCCAAACCATACCTAAAATAGTGTATGGCTAAGTGGTTCATGTTTTTAACTGAGTTTGACCTCGATTCATTCTAGAAAAAGTCAATCAAGCTCAAAGTAATTATCGACCAACTAGCTGAGGCACCCCTATCGAACAATCAACCTCACCTTCTTGCATTTCCAGATGAGTCTATCACAAGCTTATCTCGAGCAAATTTCACCAATCACATAACCATGTTTTTTAATGGTTCCAAATGTCAGTGTGGTGGGGGAGACGGTATTATCCTTGTCCCCCTTATTGGTGAACCACTTCCCTTATCCTTTAAACTCAACTTTGAATGCATTGACAATGTGGTCGAGTATGAAGCCCTAGTAATTGGTCTCCAAACTACCCTAGCCCTAGGATTTAAAATAATCAATATCTTTGGGGACTCCCAGCCTGTGGTTAACTAAGTCAATGACATTTACCAGTGTAAGAATGAAATAATGCAGCTATATAGACAACTCATCATAAAACTCTTAGCCTCAATCAAATGATACCATATCAAAACCACCCCTCGATCTACCAATAAGTTTGTTGATACCATGGCTTCTCTTGTCTCTCAAATCCTATCAACACCCTCAATCTCCAAACTATCCATCATTTTCCATCACCTCACCAAACCTTCCTACACCAAATCAGACATTCCAACCATCTTTAGTGTGGATAAAAATTTTCTTGATCTTTGGTACTAGAAAACCTTTAACTACCTTCACCTTGGCATAGTTCCCTTCAGCCTCTCTAGGAACACCCATTGAGCATTTATTCAAATCACCTCTTGTTATGTCATTATGGGAGGAATCCTCTACAAATGAGGCTTGAATAGCCTCCTATTTTATTGTCTCCATGGTTCAGAAGCCTCTCATGCCATCACAGAGACACACGATGGTATCTATGGGGTTCACTTTAGTGGCTTTAATGTGGCCAAGTGTATCCTTCACCTGGGCTATTAATGGCCTACCCTTAACCGAGATTTATATGATTATATTTCTATAGACTTTTGACCCTTCTCATAATGGGGTCTAGACCTTATTAGTGAAATCAACCCCCACTCTTCACAATGACATCATTCTATCATTACCATAACTGAATATTTTACCAAATGGGTGGAGGCTATTCCCCTTGTCTCGATGAAAACTGAAAATATTGTTGAATTCATCACCCATAATATCATCTGCCATTTTGATGTTCCCCATAAGATCATCAGTGACAATGGAAAATCTTTCAAAAACAAACAAGTTCAAGGCCTTTGTGACATATTTGGTATTAAACTTAGCTTTTCATTGCCTTATCACCCATACATAAATGGATAAACTAAAACCTCTAATAAAACCCTTAACAATAAGCTTACCAAAATTGTGAATGCATCAAGTCAGGATTGGCACTTGCACATCCCCTTCGCCTTATGGGCATATCATACTAGCATCCGAACCCCCACTAGTGCTACACCTTTTTCTCTCATCTTTGGAGCTAAGGCCGTCTTACCTCTTGAAATCAAAATACTTTCTCTTCACATATCTTTGTGCGACCTCATTTCGAAAGACGATTACCATCAAGAATATTTATCCAAACTTGAGATACTTGATGAATGTCATTTAGCCGCTCTTTCCCATCTTCATGTCTATCAAGAGAAAATTAAGTGAGCCTATAATAAACACCTAAAATTTCAAGAATTCAACATTGGAGAGCTTGTCCTTAAATAAAACCAACATGTCACCAATATGGAGAAAAACAAAAGGGGAAAATTTGCTTTCAATTGGTCTTATCATTTGTCCTCTCTCGAAGGCAAACCAGAGCCTGAGCCTATCAATGCTTTGCATTTGTGTCCTTTTTATTGTTAGATAGGGATCACAATCATCATTTATCTAGCTTAATCTTGTCCCTTGCATACCATATTTTGTTTTCTTCTTTTAGGGGAAACCAACTAAAACTAAATCATGTGATTATCCATCATAAGCATATCCTAATCTTGAACTTTGGGTACCATGGCTCTACCCAAGGCATGATTTTCATAGTACTTCCCCTTTATTTGAGAAGGGGTCTCTATGGTTGTTGTCACCTATATCCTTTTTCACCTACTAAACTTTTATGTTAGCTTAGTTTTGCCTTCATAAAGGTCATCTATTGAGCATAAATATATAAGTCTATGTTAAGAAAAATCAATCAAAAGTAAGAGCAATAGCAAGAGTCAAAAATAAATCATGGGTCACCCTAGCATCCACAGACTGCTCCCTAGAAGGACAACTATCAAAATCATTTGAAATATAAATTTAGACCACTCCCTTGAAGGATGGATAAGAAAAATATTTGTCAAATGCTAGCAATTTTTGGAAGCTTCCTGCATTGATCAACTTCCCCAACCTTAAATCAAAAGCAAAATAGAAAACAACCCTCAAGCAAAAGCAAAATAGCAAAAGACCCTCAAGCAAAATCAAAAGAATTTTGAAAGCCATAATCAGCTCTCATATCAAAAATAATCTTAGAAAATCCATAATTGACTCTCCTTAGTAAACTTTCGACATCGATCAGTCTACGCTTTATATATAGACATAGACTTGTTTATACTACCTCTTTGGACACCTATAGAAAAGTTTTACTAGTCTCACTAATAGTTTCAATTTTACCCATTTTCCCTCCACATCTCATATGCATGCGACTATGAGCTTACTTGACACAATGTTATCAGGATCCCTATCTATCAACCTAGGCATGCTAATGTGAAACATTTGAAAGGCTTATTTTCACTAAACCAATCCAATTGTGGGTTTCATGTCAGTCTTTTCCAATGAAAAGGCATCGTTTCCTTTTTTTCTTATCTTTTATTAGTCTATATAAGCCTATAAACATGAATAAAAAACATCATACCTAAATTATGAACATCATGAACTATGTCAAAAAGCAACATCATCTATCCATCAATGGACCAAGCACAATATAAACATATAGCAACCAACCACAAACATTCACCTATCCAACACATCATGTAAGCCTCTAAACATGTTATTACACCATAAATAAAATCAATGAGTAAACCATCATAGCATATACCATTCACCATTCAATCCACATAACCATAAACATGAGCCATAAAAAGTATCCATCCATAACATATCCTATCATAACCATGATTAGAATTAAAACATCAAAATTCAACTTTCTAAACATCACATGCCTAAACTAATGAGTCAAATAACCATAACCATGAACATCCATGACCATAAATCACAAAAATGGACATCACATAAACTATAGACATCCATCATATATGAAACATCGAATGTCATAACATCATATACATTAAATCATCAAAAAAAAAATAATCCATGTCACAATGTGTCACCTCTCTCTCAAAATGTACATCTTGCATCATCGACACATAGGCCAAAATCAAAAATCATATACATATCATATATCATACATCAATTATGCCCCTAGAGTACTCAGACCACCTACACCACTACCACTAGCCCCATCTAGACCTTTACCTATGCCTAATGGTGGTCCCCCTGGGACCCCTATTTGCCCAACTGTAACAACCCACTGCCCTAAAGTAGCTAGGGAAACCCCACCAGCCAAATTAGATATATACTCTAAAAATATCATGCAATGGGGCAATTGATCAAGCACCATCACCTCATAATATCTAAGCTCCTATAAAATTACTAGATATTATGCCCATGGCACTAAATCCAGTGGCCCTCCTACTGCTGCATTGGCCATCCCAACCCCAATCTATCCCTATAAGGATCCAATATAGCCCTAAAAAGTGGCCACCTACCCTTGTAAAGCTATGACTTGGGCCCATGCCCAATCCCTCTCCATTGTCACTACTCCCACCTACCCATGTAGTGTCATGATCTGGCCCTACAAAGTGGCCACTTGTCCCTGTAAGGTAGTTATATGTGTTTGGGTTACTACTGCTACCTGTGCATCACCCTATTCTTATGCTACTACTAGATTAAAATCCATGTCCTGAGGACCACCATCCCCCCATCCGAAATCCACTATAGCATACATGCGCTAATACTAAGCTATGTAACCATTAGCAATACCTACATCATCAACCCAGCCTCCCACTAGTAACTCCTCAAAGTAATGCACAATGTCCTATGGTTGTGGCTTAGGTAGCAAGAACTTATCCTCCTCTCTCTAGTACCTCAGTGTGTCAGATGGAATCCCTTATACCAAGCTAAATAGTCTCCATAACTAATCAAATGGGATCAACTCTGTCTCTATCTCTCTCCTCCCATACACCCACCTCCAGCTCTACAACCCTATGGTATGGTACCTAAATCTTTCCCACTCTGTCCACCCAACATATGGTCACCATGTGACATCCCCTGGCACCAAACCCTTGAATTCATCATAAAACCACTCAATGTCCCTGACCCCACCACCTACTTCTATGTAGGTCGTTGCTCTCTTCCACTGCATGAAGTCAACATCATAATCAATCAACACATGAGTATCCTCTAGTAGTTATAAGGGTCTCAATCCCTGAATGTGCTTGAAATCCCAATAATGTAGTACAAATCCAACACTAA
Source organism: Torreya grandis (assembly GCA_037957365.1). NCBI lineage: Eukaryota > Viridiplantae > Streptophyta > Pinopsida > Cupressales > Taxaceae > Torreya > Torreya grandis. The sequence goes on along the minus strand of JARHVA010002923.1, from coordinate 2,132,898 downwards.
TCTTGTAGTGCCTATGCACTTAGGAGGCCCATAACTCTCTATAGATTTGCACAAGTAAGACCTATGACCACCCAAAAATTTTCCTCCCTCGAAGCATATCCACTAACACACCAAGAAATAAGTATGGAAATCAATCACCCATAGAGTCTAATAGCACAAAACTCATCAAATCCATCATAATCATCATCATCAATCACTTATCCCTAAAATCCCTCTGATACAATGGACCATATATAAATCCACCCACATGGAACTATGCATGAACTTAGTCTACACCATATAGGAGGTCCATGTGGTAATTTGACTCGTCACTTTCTATATGGTACACAAGATCTCCTTGAATAGGAAACCTAGTAATCCTAATCACATCCTCCAGTAAAATGGTGATCTCCTCAATAGGCAACCAGAAGGTGTTTATCATAGGATCCCATCTCTCGATGAGCATGACAACCATATCTAGGTCTCATGGTACATGTTGATAGTGTCACATCATACCTAATCCCACAACCTCCATGTATCTCCACTCATCAGTGGTCATCACATCATGAACCTTTAAAAAGTGTGTGGGAACTTGATCCCTCATTTGAATCTAGTCGTGGGCCTGCAAAACTAACCATCTTAGTATGAACACTAAGCTAAATACCAACCTATACCTACATTTTTTAAGTATACCCTTGACCATCAATGTTTCCTTGAACCATCGATGGTCCCTATAAGCCTTTTTTCCTTAATTTCAATTGTCAATAGTTGGGTCTAACCACTGACAATCACTGTGTGTGACTGCCAGCAATGTGACCCTCAAATCTTAGACCTCTCAAAGCCATAACACTCATAGTCAATTCTAGGATTAACCTACTTACAACAATATATACCCATTCCCAACCCAACACACCTTCCACCTCTCCATTTCACCCAAATCATTTTCCTAATTAAACAAAAACCTAAAACTAGGGCATAATTTTCCTACATAGTAAACTAGTTTTAAACACTAACCACATCATCCACATTCTTTACAATGCACCTTTAATATAACCAATTACACTATCTTATCAATTTTAGGGTACCTCCTACCTCATTCCACAATCACTGACGTGGTTAGAGGCTGTGTCCCTCTACTCAATCGTACCCTCATCCACCCTCCATTTCAATCAACACTAAATCAACTAAGCTAATCACCACTCTACACCTCATAGTCAACTCAGTCAACCCTCAATACAAAATGCCACACTAGAAAATGACCAAAGTAAAAATCACAGAGGTAAAATGTCAAAAGGTGAAAATGACATTTTACTTTCACTTTTTATGTTTCAGCTTTTAAGGTTTGCCCTTGACTGTCAATGGTTAGGGTGATCGTCGATGGTTGACCATTCAAAATCCTGACTATTGATGGTCAAGGTCCCACATCTTTCCTTTAAATTTTTCACTAGCATCTTCCTAGGTGTTTCCTCATCTTTACTTAAACCCATTAGCACTTGACCTTTCTGAGAGCACCCTTCTCTGATCAGCCCATTTAACCACGTTCACCTCAATGTTGGCAATTCTTATTGGAACTATCATACTTAGTCACATTTTGTGTGTAGCCTCAGTAATCTAATTACCTCACTTTATGAACTTTCACTTACATTATCACCTAAGCATTTACCTCATCACTACCCTTCCATCAAAAACTAGATATGGGCTAAAGTTGTTGTGGGATCCTACATCCCCTAAACTATGTAAGCAACATCTACTTGCCTAGTGCATGTGGAGTCAGCTTGGCCACACCCCAACCCACCCATTTACCCGTGTCCACCTTGACATCAATCATTTTTACCAAACTATTCACATGTTTTGTGACAACTTTGTGTGGGTCATTTTGATTACACTAACCGGCCTGGTCATGTTCACTATTTTTTTGCACCACCTAGTGCAATGACTAGATAATTTATGTCTTATTTGGAGCACTTCCTAACTTGAATACCCATCACACATTGACCCATTTGGTGTTTTCTTGAGAGCATTTCCTACCTTAGATACCCATCAAAACACTAAATCTACCTTGAAGACTAATAGGTGTATCCAAATACCATGCCTACAGTAGTCACATGATACATTGGTCACTTGTCTTCTTTGTATAAGTCTAATTTTTATTAACACTAGCAACTTTCATCTTTGCATGATTTGAACTATCACACTTAGTCACTTTTATGCACAGGTTCTATGTCTCACTCACCACCTCCACCTACCACTTTTCAAACCTTGACCCGATTTGGTTTTGCCACATCACTTCCCAATTTGAGGGGGAACACCTCCTCCTATTCTTGGGGGAACCTTGACCTTTACCATACCCAACTTTTGTTTTTATTTTGTAGCTTGTTGACTTAAGCCACACAACAAAAAATGACAAATATAGACACCAAAAATTCATTCATGCAATTTTAAATATCGCAAACCCCTGGACCCCTTTCAAACCATTTACCTATGCCTACTTCCATTTTTATTAGTTTAATATAACTAGCTTAAACTAGCCCTTTTTACCTATTTTTGCCTTTTTGCCTTGACTACCAATAGTCACGCTAATCGTCGATGGTTAGCCTAACCACTGACGGTCAGGCTCCGCTGCCTGGACCTTAACATGAAATCACCATGCAAACTATCACTCAAATTTTATAAATATAAGTCATCTAAATCCTTTCATGAGGCATTGCATGGATGATTTATAATTAGAATCCCTAGTCACACTCCCACTTCAACCTCTTGCTCTTGCTATAAGAAGAGGAGAGCTGCAAGGGAAAATCCATCTAAAATGATTATCAAGAGCTCTAGTATCCAGAATCTCTTTTTTAGGTCAATCATCATCAGGCACTTTAGCAATCTAGTAAGCCCAACTTACCATCATCACTCCAGTCATCATCACTTTATCAGAATTATGATCAACTTCTACATCAAGCAATCCACCTCAACAATCTATCCAATCCACCTTCTTAGTAAGATAATCATCTATTTTCCATATTTATTTGTCATATTTCCACTTTGAAATTAGTATAGACCTCACCCACCTCTCAGGATTCATACCTAGAATATTGGCCTTAATTCACCTACAGATAACCATCGATGGTTATTCCAACTACCAAAAGTTAGCCCAACCATCGATGGTTACCCTTAACCACTGACGATCATATTGACCGTTGATGGTTCACTATCATACGTAAAACCAATAGCCTCCCTTTTACCACCTACACCCAATCAAACCCTCTTTTTTCTACTTCTACCTCTTCACAGACTTCTACCTAATTTTTTGAAACATAACTTAGCCTGTTAGCACTAGCAATGATTAGTCTATCACTATTAGATCATTTATAACACATCTCTTTATCAAGCAATTCTTGTTATCAGTTTCAGTACCTTTTGATTATTGATGCAAGTACTTTATTTTTGTTTTATCAACTTAATTATTTTAAAATGGTGGATTGACAGCCCCTAAGGAAGCTCACGCTTCTAAAATCTAGTCGCATCTAGGCAATCCACCTAGCTACTTATCTAACCAACCAATTTGCTTTAGTGATTTCTTATTTGTAAGTCTTCCTCCCAAGCCAAAGAGGAGCTCTTTGTAATATTCTAATACAATGTGTGTACTTTTATTAGGTGTTTCTACCACAACCCATATTTCTAGTTTTACTACCTTCTTCTAAATAATAGCAAAATTTGAGTGAAACACCTATGATCAACATTATTTCACCTTTTACTCACCTTATAGTCTATACAAACCTGTAGGTATAGTCATCTTATATGTAGGGTTTGTGTGTATAAAATTAGAGCCTCTAGTCAATTTGAATCACTTGATGATGCCAATGGGGTATTCATAGGCATATGAATGTATGAGGAGATGTATAAAGTTTCACCATGACTTTGAGCATCTACAATCTACTTCTACATCCCGTATAGGCCTGTATATGAAGGAAACACCTATGACTCTCATTGGAAGGTTTACATGGACTACTACCTTGATTTTATCATACTTACAGTAGTATAATGTTATATCAAGACCTTATGCTATGATATATCACTGATATTGAGTCAAAATGGCAATCAAACATATAGTGGACTGCATAACACAGACCATGTTCCCAAAGAACATCACCCTTGAAAAATTTAGACAAAAAACACATCTCAAAAAAAATAACATGAACTCCATGAAAATGAGGGATATTCCTTGAGTGATGAAGAATGATAAACCTCTGAGAGTGACCACCATGAAGACAAAACAAAACTTGTAGTAGGATTTACTGAAATAGCTTGTTCATCAAGACACTTTTCCTTCAAGTGAAGACACTTCATGGAGATGAGTTGGATGATGAAAAGGATATCCTTTATCTCTAAAAACAACCCTCAAAACCATTCATCTCCACCAAATTTTTAAGTGGAGAAACAAATGAAATAATAGACCCCTCTTAGATGGATATGACATAGTGACCTGTTATCACTCGTAGCGATTGTTTATAAATAAGAGGCCATAAATATAAAAACTATTTCCTCTAATTTAAATCTTACTATGACCCCTAAAAATGGCCAAAGTTTTATCTCTCTCTCTCTCTCTCTCTCTCTCTCTCTCTCTCTCTCTCTCTCTCTCTCTCTCTCTCTCTCTCTCTCTCTCTCTCTCTCTCTCTCTCTCTCTCTCTCTCTCTCTCTCTCTCTCTCTCCTGGGTCATACCATTCAGTTCAAATTTGTCTTACTAGGCTTGTGAAGGCAACAATGAAGGAGAAAGAGTGCCTAAAGTGTTATTTTGACCTTAAAATTATTCCAAATCTTTAAAATGATCTTAGGGATCCCAAGGGACACTTAAAAACCATTTCCAACTGAAATTTGATCTTGCAAGGCTGTACAACTACCCAAAAGTGTTAGTAAAGTTCCTTTAGGCATTGAAATGCAGATGTTGTCAGTCTCTGACTATCATTGAACATTATCTGACCTATTTATGACATGAGGGACATTTAAAATCTTCTTTAAACATTTTATTCTTGGAATGGTATGTGAAAATCTTCTAAATAGGCCAAAAGGTGGCCAAAATGTGATTGTTGCATATGAGAGTCAAATAAAAGGATAGTGCATGAAATTATGATATTAGTGACACATAATTAAACTTTTGTAATGAACTTGAACCATACCAAACCGTTAAACATGTGTGACAACATCAAGGCCTTGTACTTGACCCATAGGACTAGATAAGTGAACATAAGACCAATCCTCAGACAATGATAGACAAGGACAAATATGACCATATGGAACTATTAAATACCATTAAAGACCATGAAAATCTTTTGATAACCCTATGAAGTTTTAATTTAGAGGGGGTGACCAATTTTGATTTTGTTTTTTGTTTGGGTATGGCCATACAAAAAGTATATAAAATATTATAAAATACATCTAATTAAGTAAATTAACCACATAATATGTATAGAATAAATAAAATAAGTTAAAGAATCACAAAATAGTTGAAAACACTACTGATAATTCAATGCTAAATGTCATGATATTCATCCGGTGAACATAGAACAAGTACATAGTGCAAATGTATACACAAAAATTAACATAAATCAGCATAATCATTATATGCATATTGCTCTTCATAGAGAGCATCAATCATTAGAAGCATTATTAATTGAAAAAATGTAGTGGTGTATGATTAGCAAAAGAATGGAGTTTCAGCCCTAAGCAATTGAAAAAATTAAAGTGAGAGAGAAAAACCATAATGAGAGGTAACTATAAGTATGCAATGAGAGTTAACTTAGTTAAGTGTTGTTTTTTGTTTGCTTTTGATCAAATGAATGTGAGAGTGGATTTTAGGGTTTCTCCATACTTTTTTTTTTTTTAAGTTAAATTTAAAAAAATTCTTGACAGTGGGTTCTCTCTAGGTTCTACCTGGTAGGGTTTGGTACTACCCAAGTTTATCCATGGAAGAACCAAGGAGTACCCAACCATGCTAGGCAGTACCAAAGATGTATCCAGAGTAGTAACGGACTGGTACTGGGATTCACTATGTGTAGTACCAAGATCATCCCCTTGGGGTGAAGAATCTGATAATATAGGTTTCAGATGAAATCTTGGGAGTTTAATAAGAGGTTATTGGAATATAAAAATCAATATAACAAATAGGCAAATGACATCTATCCATTTACTATATGATCTCTTACCTTCTCCAATGGAAGCCAAATGACAATCATTACATGTAATGCATGTTTAATCATATAAAATGCATAGTCTTGGGTAAAATATAATAGAGATAGTATTCAGATAGAATTAAATGTGATGGAACAATCTTCTTGCTCTCTAGGAGACTAAGATAGTAACCTAATGAAAGGGTAAAAAACAAAATTTCCTGATGGAGGGGGAAAAGGTGGTGTAGGAATGATGTTGATTCATTCCAAACTATTTGGAACAAATCTACATCATTCCATACCTTAGATTTTTGTGTGCCTTTAGTGTCATCCTAAAGAAATTGATACAACATTTTCCATTAGATTTTTGAGCACCTTTAGTGTCAGCTTAAATAAAATGATACAATGTTTTCCAATTGTGAAAAAGTTTCCTAGTTTTCATTTTGTTGTATGGTGGGTTTGTTTTAAAGTGTCTACCTTTTAAAAATATTGGGAATTTACAAGCTCCTTGTCTAGACACCAAAAACATATAATAAATGTCTTATCATTTTTCAACTGTTATGTGTTTAATGATCATTAATTTTAGTCATGAAAGATTTTTACTGTTAGTTTTTTTATATGGGTTGCTCATGATGGAAATTTAATTTCCTATTTTGTGTTCTTGAAGTTGTTTATGTGTGCTTCATTACTTATTTGTAATATGTTCATCATGGTGCTTTATTTACTTGTCTAAATCAAGGCATTTTTAAGAAGTTAATGAACTATCTTGCTTTCAATTTGAGGATTGTTCTGATGTAAAAATGGGGCTTGTTTTCAATATAAATAATTTTTTGATGTAGATTCTTGATCTAAAACTTCTCATTACAAGAGGGTTCTTGCTTTCAATCTAAAGATTATTCTGGTATAAGGACTCACCCTTTCAATTTTCCAAATAGACCCACATTCAGAGAGGGGTTATCAATTTCCACTATCTATCCTGGTGATTGAACCTAATACCTAGCTATAAACAACTTCTCACACAGTCGTTTGAGTTACAGGGGATAGTTGGCCTTTAGTCAAAATTAACTTGTTATATTATATTAATCTTCTTCGTATTATCTTTTAATTTGGAGGACAAGTCCACCTAATCATGATAGTGTTGGCCACTCTTTAGAGAACATTATTAGACTCTTTGAATTGATGCCCAATAAGGTAGGGAAAATCCTTTTACTAGGTAGGTCAAGGTGTGACTATTATAATTTTATCATTTGTCTCGTGATATGGTGGGATCCCAAGGTTATTGGGCTTGTGAAAAACTCTTGCTTTAGAATTTATCCACAACCAAGCCCAAACTAGTGCATCTTAATAAGCAGAGGCTAACATTGGTTATTTGTCACTTGTCATGGTTAATGATAGCTCTGCAGACCCTTCTGGTGCTAAAGATGACTAAGGGTTTCATATTATAGATTAACTCTTAATAATGTACTCTTACAAGCTATAGTTATTCCCATATACTTATATAAAACTTGGGATATGTGCATTTAAATTTTATTGGTGCTTTCATTTTCTGTAGTTTAAGTACATTGTTGCTAGATGATTTAGGCTCTCCCTTCTCATGCTACCATAGCTGACAACACTTTTGATATCCCTTGACTATGATGATTATTAATGGATATTAATATTATGTTTTACTTTCTTTTTGAAGTTTCTAATTTATGTTGAGCTAAATTTTAACTAGCATTAAAAACTTGTTTGATTCAAATTTAAACTTTTACATGGTTGCATTTCAAAAGTATATTTAACTAGAAACGAATTATTTAGATTTATTTTCAATGTTATTATAGTTATTTTCCTAATGTAGATAGCAGATCGATATGGGATAGGCAGCCTTAGAAGTTTGAATCATAAACTCTCTTAAGGTTATTTATTCACCCCCAAAAAGGGTGTGAAGGTCTCCATATACCTAACATGAATGTCAATGAAGTTTCCCATCCCATGATGAATTACTTCTTTATTTCAACTACCCCTGTGGTACGAAATACACATACCCTCTCTTCCCCTTCCACCTTAGGTGTCTTCCATATTTGTCTCTCACATTTGAGTCTGTTTTAACTTGAATAATAAGTATCTCCTCCCTGCATATATTTTTTATCTGTAAGTGTACCTTCTATTGATGTTCATAAAGAACATTTGAATTCAATGAGATTTTATTCTTGTTTCCTTCTTATTTTATTTCTCCATGTGGCTATTCTGAATTTTCTTTAACATAGTATTTTACTTCTTAAATCTATTTATGATGAACATTTCTAGATCCCTTTTATTTGACCTCATTTCAAATCTGATGCACTATTGGCCTATACCTCACATCTATGAATCACCAGATGATCGACAAGCAACACTAATAAGACCTAGTAATCTATCATAAATAATGTTGATGATTATTTGATGTGAAAATGTATTTATTTCATTCATATAGGATGTGATTGTAATTTAATATCCCTATTTTATCTCTAAAATTTTATCTATTTTAGTTAAATAGGATGCAAATGTAATTTAAGGTGCATTTTTGGTTTAAACTGATGAATTTTTTTGACATACAATGATTATTTGTTCAAGCTTCTACTGATTAGTGAATCAGGGGTTGGAAACTCTTTTAATTAGATGTGTCATATCACTAAACTTTGAACATGTAGCAGTTCTAATCACATTTGCATCCTCTGATTTTAGATTCATGTGATGGTTAGAATATGCATTTCACGTCCAATCCTTCTCATGTCATTCTCCATACTTGGCTATCTCGATGAAAAAATGGATCTAGTTGTGGACAAGGATGTGTTGAACTCTATGTTGCCACCCAAAGAGAGTGGAAAGGGTTTGAGCAGCAACCATTAAGATTACATGACACCTAGGTATTCAGGGGATCATTATATGGTTGGGGATGGGAAAGGAGAAGATGATATTAAAACTTCTCCCATGAGCAGGAGGAGTAAAAGAGAGCCTAAAATACATCAAAAATTGTCTCCTTTGTGGAGTAATTAAGGTCCATTGGTTTTATATGATTTGTATCCTCAACCTTTAAATGTGATTCAATGTTAGTCTTTTGCACTGGGTACTAGGTTATTTTATAAAATTGTATCCTACTAAATAATGCCTTTCAACATTACTTGGACCTTTGAGCCAATTGCTAGTATGATGGTATGGGTGCTCTGAATGGCTTTTAGAGATGCAACATTTCATTATCACATGAGAGTTTTTTTTTTAAATAAGGGGGGTCACCCTCAATTTATAAATTATGTGGATGGATATGGATTGTCAGATTGGATTAAATATCAAGGATGGAAGATGAGTCAAATTGGGTGGTTGGGACATAAATGAAAGTGGTTGAGAATGATATGGGCTAAGGATGGGCATGTCATAGTTTATCCCTTGCATTGTATTTGGTATGATTGCATGGATATTTTAAGGATGATGTCATGGGTATGGGGTGATTTGATTTGGTGCAAGACTTTAGAATTTGGGGATGTGATGTGATGCCATCATATAATTGAGATGGAAAATGGATTTATTTGATTTTATAAAATATGGAATGTGTATGGATTATTTTATCAGCTAACCAACATAGTTAATTAGTGTAATTGATCTGTATTTTATTGATAGTGGGATTGGGGGTAAGATCATGGATAGAATTAACTAGTTGGTTGAGGGATGAATAGTGGGCTAGAGATACTAGTCAATAACAACATTATAAAGTGATGTGATGATAGATTAGGGTTTAGTTAGTGTGATGAAGGGATTAGGGATGAATAGTCAAAATTGACATGAGGTGTCTTCTTTTTAGATAAATACTAGGGTTCAAAGGGTCCCTTGCCCTATATTAGAAAATGCAAAGTTTTTACAAAAAATAAGATTAAACAGACCAACCAAGCTAAACCAACATGGCTATGGAAAACCAAATGCACCAAAAGGCCACAAGGCCATAAATAGAATAAACAATAAAACTTGCTACCAACTGAACACCAACAATGGACATGAAACCATCATTTAATGGGATAGTATTCTAGGAGGTTACCCATCTTTCGATTTTTTCCTTTTTTATTTTTTACCTCCTGCCACTTCCCTTATTCGGGATTAACCACCATAATTTGCTTATCTAAATTTTGAATTTCCATATTCAACTTTTCAAATAATTCTTTATCTGAATCTGAATTTTTAGATTTATGTCTTCTCTTCACTCCCCCTACTGAAAGTTTCAAGGGAATATTTTGGGCTTCATCTCTTTCCTCCACATTGGACACAACTTATTTAGTAGGAGTAACTTGTTCTCCTTTCTTCTTTTTTATCAATTCCACATTTTCCTGCATTTTTGAATCTTCAAAATATTTTTCAACCACTACCGCTAGATCTGGAGCACACTATTTTCTCAATTTTGATTTCTCCCCCTTTCTTTTACTTGCATAAGTGTGTCCCAGAGGACAAGATGCATGAAGATGACCTGGAGTTTTACACTTACTGCATCTAAAATCAATATTATTATAATCTAAGGTTTGCTAATGAAGAGCTTCACCATGTTTCAAAATGATTTTATTTGAAACCCCTTTACTCAAATCAATTTCTACACAAATTCTAGCATAGGTACACAAGACTGCACCAGCTCTCTCATGATCATTCTTTATGAATGACCCCAAAGTATTACCTATTTTCTTATAAGCATGCCAAAAATGTAGAGGTAGGTTAGGTAAATGAACCCAAACATGCATCTTACTTATAGAGAGGGAATTTGGATCAAAATCTAAAATTAGGGAGTGATAAATAAACCCGCATTTCCCCAAAACCAAAGGCCATCTATAAGAATTTTTTTATAATATTTATGTTCACAAAAGTAAACTACAAAAAAATCTTTAGAGCACAGAAAAATCTCACATTGATTTGACTAGTTTTCATAAATCCATTGATATAAAGCAGTTGAAGAAAGCCATAATCCATTAAATTGACAAATTATTACATCCTCTTTAAGATTAAAAAAATACTCATCCACTTCCTCCTATATAATCTCTACCGAGGGTATCTCCTTTGATTGATCTACAATATAGGCTTGAGGAAGATTTCCCTTTATTGCATGTACCTTAACAACTACATTTTTTATGAATTTTTTGAATGTTGTAGGTTTGAATCAAGAATCCAGTATGGAGGAAGTTGCATTATTCAATCCTTACACCCCTTCTCAAAGTCTTGAAGCCATGGATATAATCAAGCCTTTCCTTAAACAATACCCAAACATTGATAACCTCTAATCTCAACTTCATTTCCAACATAGATTATAGGCCTTTAACCCAAAGACAAATTATTTTTACATATACATATCACACAATTATCTGATACCCTATTTGATCCACCTTTAGTTTTTCTAGTTCACTCATTTTGTCAAATACTTTACAATCAACCACTAGAACCTCAAATTTAGGAATCATACTCCTTAAAATTACTGCTTGCTAAGGAATTTTATCAAATAATATCCCATCTTCTTCCCATTTTTCATCAAATAATATTCCATCTTCTTCCCATTTTCCTTCCTCTCCCTCCCTTGATATATGAGAACATAATGCCATCAACCTCAATATAATATTGACTGATATATTTTTGTCAAACATTTCATTTTGTCATATATTTGGCTAACACACACAGTCCCTGGTACCTTGGGATGGAATTGCATTTTCCACACCTCAAAAGGGGGAGAATCGAGGGTGGAAATGGTGGAGTTAGAGCCAACATCAAAAATGTAATTGAAGCTATTGAGGGAAGTGTAGGCAATGATTGTGCCTTTAGGATGCACCACCACCACCACCACTCCAAGAAAGTGCTCTGCACTACATGCTTACTTCTATAGTCCATCCCCCCTCCATATCTTGATGCTCTCATCCACAGATCCACTCAATAGAAAGCATGACCTTGACTCCATTGTAGGCACCCATATTATGGCTCATATGGATTCCTCGTGCACATTCTTTTGAAAAATAGCATTGAAAAACTTGGTGTCATGACCATCGGTTGAATAAGATGCATAAATAGCCATGCCCTCTTTCACTTCTCCACAATGTTCATCTTGAAGCTACGTCGATGAGAATCGAAACCTCAACCTCAAATCTTCTATACTCTCAAAATCTCCTCACTGGTAACACCTCATCGTCTTCATCCAAAAATCCATCGTAATGAACATTTAGCTATGAGCCCTTCATTTCGACATCTCTCATATGAGGTGTCCTTTTTTAAGTGTCTACAAATGTAAAGTTTTTTTAATTTTTTTACATACTACTAATATTATTTATAATATGCATAAAATTATGATAATATTTTAAAAGTAATAAATGATATACTAACATACATATCTTAGATACATCTATATAAAATAAGTCAACAAATATCATTCTTGAATTGCGTATAGTATATTGAAAAGATAAGTAAAATAAGCACCTCAATAATGATATTTCTCAACGTCTTTTACATAAATTTATCTAAAATATGTATATTAGTAATATTTATACTTATAAATATATAATATATTATTTATATATTACTATATCAATTTATTATAGTAACAATTAATATATTAAATATGTTTAATAATCTAATCTATTATATTACAATATATATAATATTATAATATTATAAGTTATTATATAATATATAACTGATTATAATTATCAATATCTATTACAATATTAATATCTATATTTAATTATTATAATAATATATATATATATATATATATATATATATATAATATTTATATTTTAATAACAATAATATTTTTATTATATATTTTATTACCTATATTATTATAAATAAAATTAATATATATTACTGGTAATTAGAGTATATTAATAGAAATATATATTATAATAATATATTATAGTATATAATATTTATATATAAGAATATATTAATAATAAATTTATAGTAATTATATTATAATATTATTTTATAAAAATATATATAATATTATTTTAATATATTTATTAATACATATTAATAGACAATATTATTTATATATAGAGAGAGAGAGAGGTGGGAGGGGGGGGCGGGTGAGGAAAGGGAGGCGATTATAAAAATGAATATTGGACTATTGTTTCTTAAAACTCCATTGCACAAAATATGAGATAGGGCCAATGGTCATGGGTTTTGAATGGGGTAAAGATACCAATTTACACTCTTACACTTTACAAACCTCCACTTTACCAAAACAAAAAAATTTAATCACTTTTTACGTAACTTACACTCTTCAATATCATAGTTGTAACGTCCACAAAGTAAACTATAACAATCAAGGTGGTACCTAATTTGAGATACATTTGACCACAATAGCACTTGGATAAAATATGCAAATAATAATGGGAATTCGAACCCAAGTCCAAAAAACTACCTAAATTTGATAGTGCTTGTGATCCTGGGGATAATTTTACTTTTCTTCCAATCACCAAATAAAGATAATTGTGCACTATTATTATGAATACAATGGTTTCTATTAATGTTACTAAGATTGAGAATGAAAAAGCTTGGAAATATCTGTATTTGTATCTATTTGCACATGGCATCCTACATCGGTTGGTTAGATTATATAAGAGACATATTTTATTGAAGAAGCATTTTTAATTTAATGGTTTGAGTCATCCAATTAATTTTTATATAGTTAAAGTAGTTAAAATTTTGATCTAATTAATTTTAGCCTCGTCTAAATTGACATACAGTGCATTCTCTACATTTTTAGAGGAGTCATTGGATATCTAACACTTGTATTCATTAAGATGACACTCGTTTCAATTATGTATTAGGTAATTGAAATAGTTGGGTGGAAGTTTCATATTTCATTGACTTATGTGACATGTTACTGAGCTTTGTACATGTATCTACTTAAGTTTCTTCCGGTCCATCACATAAAATACATTGTCATTGTCACTCACCATCACCACCCAACTCATCTTGAAATGTTTCACCATTTTCATGTTTTGTATGGCCTTTTCCTTCCCCACTACTTTACAATTGTTCAAATTTAGTATCAAACATAATATTTCCTATGTGCACAACTCATTGCTATGTTATTTGAAGGAACACACAACCTCATTTTTTTATTGTCATCTCCACCCAAAATATCACATTATTTTTCACTTAATGTTTTAAGTACAAAATTATATCCTTTCGAGGTAATATACACCTTTAACTTCAAAACAACTACAAGTTAGGAATCAACTCTCCCCCTATGAAATGCCATCAAACCTCTTCAATCGATAATTAATATAACTATAAGAGCTTAAGAATTTTCATTTTATTTTTCGAGCTTGTGCAATCTTCTTGTAGAAATATGGCTATCATACCATGTTTAAAACTATCTACGCTAGACTCTGAATGAGAGAACAATCTCTGATAACGCATGCAATAAATTTTATTTGGCTGCAAAATCACACTTTCTCTCAGTACTCAAAAGGGGATTTGAATCATTTCTCCTCCTTTTCCCTTAGAGTAGTACAACAATCTCTGATGAGGATTTCGTTATCATGGTTTGTTATTAAACCCTCGTTTATAAGCCCTTTTTTAATTCGATTTGAATTTTGAGTTATAAATTTTATGTTCAATCTGTACTTTGGGTTCGATCTGTAATGCAATTTCAATGTGTATTTTAAGTTTAATCTATATTTTAGATTTGACGTTTAATTCAGGTTTAATATATAATTTAAGTTTGAATTCAATCGATATACTGGGTTCAATCGTAATGTTATATTTAATTTGTATCATGAGTTTAATTCAATATTGTTTAATCCATAAATTGGGTTCAATCGGTGTTATGGGTTCAATTTTTATGTGTTTTATTTGTAATTTGGCTTTATCTATAATTTAATCTGTATTATGGTTCAATTGATTTTTTTTTTTGGTGGGTTACATTGGCCTTGTATTTGTAATGAAATAGAAAAGTTGCTTCCTGACTTCCAGGGCTTTGTTCAATGAATTCTATATTCAAATGAGTTATGTTTCAAAATTTAAGAATATATATTCTCACCTACAGGGTTTGTAAAGAAATAAAAGAATTAATTTTTTATTTATAAAATTTGTTCATGAATTTCATTTATAAATGAATTATGTTTCAAATTTTAAGAATCTATATTTAATTTTGAGAGTTTATTTATAAATTTTATATAAAAATGAGTTGCTTTCAAATTTAAAGAGGTTACATTTAAAGTTCGGTGTTTAATCTGTATTTTGGCTTGCTCATGAACTCTTTTTTGTAACCTTTTTAAATATAGAATATGTCAGAGTTATGTCTCAATTTTTGGGACCCTGTATATTAAGTTCAGAATTATTTCATACTCAACTAGAATATTCCCCATCGACTCACGATCGATTGGCCCAAGTTGTATAAAGAACAAGATTTCAACAACTTTAAAATTGGATCTCATTTGTATAAAGATTTACAGTGGTTAAATTCCTAGTTTTAGGATTTTATGCATTATATTTATGTTATAATTGATCATCTATCGCAAGCAATTGGTGAGGGATGTTGATCTTGTTTAGAGTAATTCATATGATCTTTACCTAATTTATTGATTGAGGTAAATCATTTTTCCCAGATGCTCTAAATTTTCCCTTTTTTTATTCTAATTCTCCTGTGAATTCGAAAGGAAAAGATGATGCTAGGTCAATTCGTGCCTTTTCGATTTATTGGATAAATAAAGTGGATTCAATCCCTATGAGGTTTTGAAACCTAATCCACACTTGCCTTCAGCAATGTTTGTATTTTTCATCATAGGTCTCATTGCTTTGATTAGAAGAATTTTAAATGTTTAACTAGCAAATTGTATAAATATGAATGCTATTTTTTTGGTTACAAACAATGCATGTCCACATAATGGCAGGGGTAACTAGTTTTGAGGAACCATGTTCCATCAATGACTAGTTGTCATAGAGAGCCAATTCTAGGGTAAGATATGCCCATTTATAAAATAGGCCTACCATCATCTGTATCAATAAAAATCATGTAAGCTGAGATAAATAATGTGTATATCATTTTTTGTTTTTTTTTGTCATAGTTATACTAAAAAGTTCATAAGTAGCATCAAGATGTTATATTTCATATGATTGTGTGTAAACTTTGATTTATCAGAGTCACTTGTTTGCACTGGCAGAAGTGGATCCCATATTAGACAAATTCTTTGTAGCCAAGTTTTTAACTCAGGGATCATAATAAGTGTTTTAACCATGGATTCAACGAATTGCTTCAATGCAAATGATATAATTGGTGTCTTAACTTGTGTGATTACAATCATCACAATTGGATTCATTTCTAAAAACTTGTAATTTATATATATTGCTTATGATAATATTTTCACATTATTATAAGATCTTATATTTTATATTATATGGTATCTCTGTGCAATGTAGATATAAATTTTTAGTTGGTATGGGTCTCGTAGCAACTAAAGGATAATTCAACAAGAAGCCATTGACTGCGAAGAATATACATAATATGATATTGTTTATGATATTAAACATTGTGCATGGGAATGTGATGAAGTAAACGTTGTTCAGTTTGAGATAATCTTGACCATATTGAACCAAAAAATAGATTGTGCACACCATGTTTAAAAAAACCTTGAATAGTAATTGTACATATCCCAATTGTAAAAACCAAATTAGCCAAATGTCAAAAATAACAGGGGTAACATTTAATATGAAGCGTCAACCCATTTTGGTTATTGTGAAAATGTTTTCAGATGTCGAGGAAAATTGAATTTTGAACAAAATAAATAGAAAAATTGTATTATTACCATTTCAATAGCATGTATGAGTTTCTAGGCACCGAAAAAACATGTGATAAGAATTTATAAAGAGCTGAATTATTTTTAATTATGTCAAACAATTATAGTCAAAGGACTTTATGATATTACAAAAGATGTACTCAAATGCATAAATAGTGAGCCAAGTTCTTGAAAAGGTTTAAATACTACAATGGTTATGGTTACATCTTTGTGCTTAATCTTAGTTTGGAATTAAAATTTTGTTGATTGCAATAAAATTTAATTCTTGGTAAATAGATTCACTAATATGAATTATTGTTATGTATTTGCTTTTACTTACTATTATGTTTATTTTGAATGTTTGTTGTGTATTTGCTTTTACTTATTATTATGTTTCTTTCAAAATACATGTGCACTATGCATGGTGTTTTGATCAATTGCTTGATCGATAGATGTAAAATGATTCCAAGCATTCCAAGCTCTAGGAGACCACATTAGAGATGGTCATATAGGATGTTTGGATCAAAATAAATTCTGAAAATCTAATGGGTTCAAGTCAGCCGGGAGAATTGCTTGTGAAAAGATAAAATCTGTCTGGTGTTCCTTCAACCTCGAGGTAATTGATAGTGATAAAAGTTTGGAAATATATTGGTTTGTGGAGAGATATGAGAATGGATGTATCGATATGAAACTTTGTCAAATATATTGGTTCATGGAGAGATATGAGAATGGACATATGGATATGAAACTTTGTGATTGTACGTGTGTAAAGTACTTGTATAGGAAAGTCATTATATATACAATGTAGTTGGGATTAATAATTATTTTTTTTACAATTAAAAAAGTTTTGAGACATTATCATATTTTTTTTTGTTTTTGTGTGTTTAAATAGTATTTTTAAAGCAAATCATTATTTTGTTATGATGAGAGTATAAATGTTTAAATTATATATTTATTCTTAATAAAATTTGAGAGTAGGGTAGTTTGTTTTAAAAAATATTATATAAATTTAGACATTAAATATGGTTTAACTTTGGAGAAGCATATAAACAAAATACAGCTTTGAAATATACACGACAAATATAACTTTAAAAGGTGTTAACAAGTAACTTGTAAATGATTTTCAATATTTATATTTATTATAAATGTAATCGATGAGAATTCAAATAGACCCTGACTTCCTCTTCTTTCCTATTTCTACATATTCATTTTCCTTCATTTATATTTATATTTATGATATATAGGTCAAGAAGTTGTCCCACTCTTAATACCACAGTGAATGTCATGTCTTGGGAATCAATGTTTCCATTTTGAGTGGCATTTGTTGATAATTGCCATGTTCAATAGGAGGAATTGGTAATGTGTGGGATTTTTACATGGAAGACCATGGTACTTGTTAAAATCATAAATAATTACATATATCTCCAAATCAGGGGGTTTCAACACTAGGTTGTAGACAATGTAAACAACTTCTCCAATAGCTCCATTTACGAACTATGCTTTTACCCATAAACTAGATGTTGACATAATTTTTGCTCCTCTATAAAAATAGATTCTATTTTACAATTGAGTGTCATTAAAATTAAGAAAACCATGTTGTCTTATTTTTTATAATTTGCTTATTGCAATTAGATGTGTAATAATTTCAACGTTTCTTTATTATGTAATGTTTTTAAATTGTTTGTCACATATTAATGTGTTGATGTTTTATAGAGTAGTTTTTCTTTTGGGGAATGAAGGAGTCACTTCTTGACATGAGAATAATCCATTCCTCTTTTTTTCATTCTATAATCCTAATATTGCTTGCTAATTTTCTAAAAAGTGATTGGGCTTTGTTAAAACCTAATTGGCCAGTGGAAATTTATATCCAATATTATAATTGTGCCAATTGTTTGCCATAATGTGTGGCCAACTGATTTTATGCCATACATTGGTATGTCCTTTATGAGGGGAAACTTCCCTAGGTTTCTTACAAGTATAACTGAGTGACCTCCAAAATATTTGTTGTTATGCTCGGAGAAGGCCTCACGTAATCATATGTTTATATTGCTTAACCCTTTCGGGTCTATGAAACTAGTCTCATTATTAGGGACATATTCTATATGTTAATTGGTTCTTGAAAAACTTCTTAGCTCTTTATAGCTATATTTCTTGTATAGGTATTCAGAGGGAGGAATGTATATTTGATGCATTATGTTATACATTATAACATTGATTTGAACTAGGAGATGAAGGGGGAAAGTGCAAGTGATTGTGAGTCTATGTAATGCCTTCTCAATGGTCAAAATCAAGTATGACTTCCCTATACCTATTGGCCTTAAATAATCATTTTCAATGATGGATATTTTCCCTTTTTCTTAGCATGACCTTCAATTATTTAGAATGTAGCTTGTTATTCATGAAACAAACCTTTTTCTAATGGTTGTATGTAATACTCATACATTGGAATTTGGGTGTCAATGCACTCAAGTTATATGCATTATGTGGTGGTTTCTTGTAAGGCGAGCGACACTTCACTATGGTTCTAATTGTGATCATTGTCAAGGTAATGAAACCTAAACATGTCAAGATCACTTATATATACAATATTTGATGGGTGGAAATGACAAATTTAATCCCATTAATGCATTCGTTTTTCAATTTTCCTTTCCTCATATGCGTCACTATTACAACTACTTATTTCAAACAAATTGTCAACTACTATAGGTGTGAGTTGGATATGCCATGCATGGTAGGAAGATTCAATTTCTTCCCAATGTGTAATAATTTGTTTTTTATTTACACTAATGTCTTTTGGAATGTTTTAGAATGGTTTGTATAAGAAAATATCACTAAAATAGAAACCTTCATACGTAGTCAAGTAAAAAAACTAAATAATAGAGTAACAGGTGAAGATGTGAATATTTTATTTATCTTACCTTTCTTAATAAATGGAAATATTTACTAAAAACAATGTCATTGGATATATGCATCAATGAAGTTTGGTTTTGAGATTGCCTCTGCTTCATTTTGTGACACACACTTAAATTTTTTTCTAACATATAGGGTAAAAAATGTGTAGTTATAAAATGATAAAGGGATTTCTTGCAACATGTGGTATGTTTCTTATGCACCTATGTCACAATAAATAATAGTGTCTATTATAAACTTGTATGCACACAACAAGAATTTTAGATTCTAGAGTATCTAATATCATACTTAACATATGGTGGTGGATTTCAGATTTGATCTCTACATTTGATGCATAATTTTCTATATACTTGAGAAAAATGTAACATGAAATAATTGGCTAGTAGTCGACATTGATGTGCAAAATTTCAAGTAGTGTTGAGTTGTGGATGTTTATCTTATCATTTCTCTGGAAAGGCATGTGTGTTTTATGCCATTCTTCATTAATAACCATTGTAGACACATTTTGTAGTGGCCTAAAGGTTTTATATATACATTACATAGTAATATCCTTTTTCCTTAAACATGTATCTTCACTACATTTGGTGTGGTGTTGAGCATGATTTACAAGTTCTTCATAATATTTTATTGTACTAGCTACAAGTATTTATTATCGAGTTAATAAACATGGGTCATCAAGGTTTGAGTGGTGGACCGTTTTGTTATTTTCCTTATTTCTTCATGGGTTCTAGGGTGCTACATAATGATCAAAGAAACATTTTTCAACATTGACTTATCACTGGTTTTTTTGTTGGGATCATCAACTCATCTTTCTCCCTAAGTGCATGTCCTAAGAAGTATATAGAGACTAGGGTTGGGTGGATTCATGGTACTTTATGAGATATTTTTCTCATATGAATTCCTATTATACCTATTTACACTCATTATCTTGCTATCCAGTCTTTCTAGCCTCCTCAAATGTTCTTTTTTCTACTTTTTGCCTCTTCTACCTAGTATATGATATTTTACAAATCAATGCAATGGCATGACCATTTGAAATTCAAAAAAGAGTTGAGATGACTAAGTCTACAGCCCTAGTACTCATACACAAGTTTGCATATGGAGATAAGAAGGTAGAGGGCTGAAAATGTCATAAAGAGCCAATGAACTCTATAGGATTATGAGAAATGAAACTCCAAATAAGTTTTAATTAATTTCAGAGTGCCATGATATAGTTTATAGGACCAATTTCAAATTTCATGTCAAACTCTTCTCCAATAACCACCTACAACCATAATTTGAGAAGGTAGTTGTAAACAAGTGTGTGTTGTGAAGTGTAGGGTGTTGGGCAAGTTGAGAAGGTTCTAAACTCTCAATAATATAACAAGATTTATTGAGATAATTAAAGGTTTTAAATTTAAGTCTTAAAAACTAAAATGCATTCAAACTTCTCCAATGACTACCTATAGGTTGCAAGGTCAACAGGCTTGTTATAAACTATAAAAGAAGATAAAGTACATAGTGGTAGATTTGGGTATTTGTAAATGAATGAAAAAATATATAGAGTCTCTCAAATTCAAATAGATTCAAAAGGAAATCAAAGATAATATGATTAAATAATTCTCTAAACCCTGCATACATAGTTATATCGATGTCTACAGGCCTGCCTACTTTCATGAGAGACATTTGCTTATTTGAGAGAGTTAAAGGTATGTGAGAGGCCTAAGGAAAGGTAAGTTATTTTAATATGGTTTCATGGTGATAATGTGACCTCTAGAAGAACTTAAAACTCAATTAATAAGAATGGAATGATGATACACCCTGTCTTGGACTGAGAAGCCTAAAAGCCAAACTCATACACAAGCAGATCCTCTGAAAAGTCATGAAAGTGTGGCTTGTTGGGGGAAAAGTGCAAGTTTGTGGACTTTGAGAAGTTAATGAATATATAATAGACCCTAAATAGTCATCCATAGGTAGGGGAAGGTAGCTAAAGTGGATTTTAAGCTTATAACATCACTTTGAGCTTCTCTCATGTAAGACTGTAATTCAAAGTAGACTTTTCATTACTTGTTGAGACCATGACAATCTATATGGAGTCAAGTGGATTTCATAGATGGTAATGATTCCCCCACACTTTAACCCTTTAGCATCAGTTGTTGGATTGGATCCATCACATGCATGAATAATAGTTAAGAACTTAGACCCCTCTCCAATGGCTTGTTTACAACTTGAGATCTAACTTCTTGCACTCAAAAATTTACAGATATGATGCATGGTAACTTGAAATATTGGGTAATGTTGAGGATGTTTTTCCAATTTATATTTGTGGTATTGGTTCAGGAGTTAATGCCCTATGGTTTATGAACAATCATTAAGAACCTAAGTCACTCTAAACCCTTGTAAAACCCTAACAAAGATCCCATGTGGAATGGTCTCCAAATCACATGAGATGACATAGTCTAATCCTTTAAAATCCTAAACATTTTTATATAATCTAAGTCTATTATCAAGAAGTCATTCATCTATACTTGCAATTGTACAAATAGCATTAAATGCCCTATTTTTCAAGGATTGTAGGTGTTTTTTAGGGTTTTAGATAGTTAGAAACTTGAAAACTATTGGGAGAGGTGTTTTGAGAATTATTGAACCTATTAAATCCTTAAAATATGTATATGAGATCTTGGAATTGATCAAACAAACCTCATTTCTTAAGGCAGTTTTTAACAGGGTCAAAAAGAGACTAGGTTTAAATACCATTTCACGGTTATCACATTTACACAGCGTCTGAGGATCTAAAATTTGGAATGGATTTTTTGATGGGATATGGAAATTGAATCAAATTATTTTTGGTGGTTTCACATGTGTGGGAGAGATATGGGTAGAAAATTAGTCTTCTACGCAAGGAGGCCTAATTGGGAGAAGAGAACAATAGAAGAAAGATACTTCCACTCGCTCTCAAGACATGAAACTTGGCATGGAGTTGTAAATCCATATTGGGTCCTAAAATATGTCCTTAATATTTTATTACCATCTCTAAAATACCCATACATAAGGAGGTTTACATGATTTTAAGACCACAAGGAAAAGAAACTTAATGAGAGCTTGAGGAGAAAAATGGAGTCTTGAGAGTTGTTTCATGAACCAAAATTTATTGATTCAGGTATGATAAATTATTTTAATTCCTTTCATGGAGAGATATTTCCTTTTTTAATTTAAATTCAAGTTTTGAGTCATTTGGACAAGGCTAGGCATGGGAAGTGAAGGGATTTCAAGATACCTAAGCATATGAATGATGATTGCCAACGAAATGTTAGATCAAGGGAGTTTATAAATGAAGAAAATGTGTTAAATAATATTTATTGAATCATTTCATGGTGAATTGATGATTAAATATCCCATTTTTCACTCTTTTTATGCAAAGAAGGGTAGTTTTAGGGAGTTGTACAAGGTGTCAAACAGAGTTTGAAAACTCCTATGCCACATGGATGATGAAGGATATTCAGAGGAGAGACATATGTAATTGGAAACATATTGAGACTATTCTCTAATTTTCATTCTTATTTGTAATTCATATGGACACTTGGTAAGCTCCCTCCTCTACGCTCCTCTCTCTTTCTTCCTCATTTCTCTATATAAGCACTCATGGTCCAAGAAGTTGTCAAAGGTAGATGGGACCTCATGGTATAAGAATTTTTTAAAGGTAGATTATTATCTTGGAAAATTTGAAGTTATAAATCTTCGTTCATGCATTATTTGGTGAATCTAACACTCATTGGCTCTTGGTTGCAGACTAGTGCTTCACTTTCATGCCTAAGGTAAGGACAAGGTCTTCTAATAAAGGAATTCAATTTTAATTTTTAGATCTACCTTAATATTTTTTTATAACACACATTCATACTCCAATAAATATTTTATTTCACTTAAGGAGATTGATTGTCTGTAACAGTCTGTACAAGTAAGAAAAGGGACCTACAAGTTACAGACTTGTAGGTCCTCTTTTTGGATAAAATAATTTATTTATGCCCAACAAGAATTGGTGTAAAACATGACTCAAATAAGTCATAAGATAGGTCATAAATCAATTCAATTTCATGACCATTTGAAATCCAAAGGAGAGTTGAGATGACTGAATCTGTAGCCCTAGTACTCATACACATGTTTACATATTGAGAGAGTAAGGCAGAGGTCTGAAAATGTCATAAAGAGACAATGGAATCTATGGGATAGTGAGAAATGAACCTTTAATGAAGTTTTTACTAACTTAATAGTGTCATGATATATTTGATAGGACCAATTTCAAATTTCATGTCAAACTCTTCTCCAATAGCCACAATTTGATAAGGTAGTCTTAAATAGGTGTGTGTTATGAAGTGTAGGGTGTTGGGAAAGTTGAGAAGGTTATAAAATCTCAATAATATAGTAAGATTTATTGATATTTTCAAAGTTTTGAAGTGAAGTCCTAAAACATAAAATGCATTCAAAGTTCTCCAATGACCACTTATAGGTTGCAAGGTTAGTAGGTTAGTTATAATAAGCTAGGAAAGAAGATAAAGAACATAGTGGTGGATTTGGGTTTTGGTGAATGAATGAAAAAATACATATAGTATTTAAAATTAATATATTAAAAATTAAATCAAATATAAGATGATTAAATAGAGATATAAACCCTGCACACACAATCAGATTGGTGTCTACAGGCATGCCTACTTTCATGAGAGACATTTGATTGTTTGGGAGAGTTAAAGGTCTGTGAGAGACCTTAGGGAAGGTAATTAATTTAATATTGTCTCATGGTGATAGTGTGACCTTAATAATACCTTAAAAATCAATAAAAAATAATGGAATGATGATAAGCCTTGTCTAGGCTTAGTAAGCCTAAAACCCGAACTCATACATATGCAGATCCTATGAATAGTCATGAAAGTGTGGCTTGTTGGGGTAAAATTGGATTTATGAGGAATTTGAGAAGTACATGAATATATCACAGACCCTAAATAGTCATCCATAGGTAGGGGAAGGTAACTAAAGTGGTTTTTAAGCCTATAACATCACCTTGAGCTCCTCTCATGTAGGATTATAATTCAAAGTAGACTTTCCATTACATATTGAGACCATGACACTCTGCATGGATTCAAGTGGATTTAAGATATGGTAATGAGTCCCCCACACTTTAATCCTTTGGCATTATTTTTTAGATTGGATCCATCACATGCATAAACAATGGTTAAGAACTCAAACCCCTAAACTTGAGAACCAACTTCTTGCACTAAAAAATGTACAGACAGGATGAATGGGAAGCTAAGATCCTAGGAAAAGTTGAGGAGAGTTTTAAATTTTTTATTTTTGGCATTGGTTCAGGAATTAAAGCCCTAGTGTTTATGAATAATCGTTAAGAACCTAAGTCACTCTAAACCCTCCTAAAATCCTAGAAAAGACCCAATGTGGAAGACTGGTCTACAAAGCACATGAGATAACATATTTTTATCTTCTAATATCATTAAAATTTTTATATAATCCAATTATATTCTCAATGTGTAACTCATTTGTACCTACAACTGTACATATTGCATTAAATGCCCTATTTTACAAGGATTTTAGATGTTTTACAAGGTTTTGGATAGTTGTAAATTTTAAACTATATGGAGATGTATTTTAAGATGTATTCCACATATTAAAGCATTAAAATACATATATTACATACTATAAGTGATCAAACAAATCTTATTTTTTAGGGCAGTCTTCAACAGGCTCAGAAAGAGACTAGGTTTCAAGACCATTTCATGGTCCTCACACTTCCACAAGGTCTTAGGGCCTCAAATTTGGCATGGAGGTTTAATATTATATATGGAAATTTAATCACATGATTTTTTATGGTTTCACACACACACACATATCATAAAATCAATCTTCTAAGCAAGGAGGCCCAATTGAGGCCTAATTGGGAGAAGAAAACAACAATAAAAAAGATACTTCCACTCATTCTCAAGACCTAAAACCTCACATGGAGTTGTAAATCCATACTATATCCTAAAATATTTTCTTATTTTTTTGTTACCATTTGTACACTTCCCTACAGAAGGAGGTTTACATGATTTTAAGACTAAAAGGAAAAGAGGCCTAATGGAGCTTAAGGATCAAAATGGAGTTTTGAGAGTTGTTTCATGAAATAAAATAAATTTATTGAGGTATTATAAGGTATTTGAATTCCTTTCATGTAGAGAGAGTGCCTTGATGAATTTTAATTCAAGTTTTGAGCCGTTTGAACAAGGTTAAACATGGGAGATGAAGGGGTTTCAAGACACCTAAGCATATGAATGATGATTACCACTAAAATGTCAAATCAAGGGAGTTTATAAATATATTAAAGGTCTCAAATAAGATGTCAAAAATTATTTCATAGTGAATTTATGATTAAAAATCCCATTTATCACTCTTTCTATGTAAAAAAGGCCAATTTTGAGGAGTTGTGCAAGGTGTCAAGCTGAGTTTGAAAACTACTATGCCACTTGGATGATGAAGCATCTTCAAAGGAGATACATGTGTCCTTGGAAACCTATTGATACTATTATATAACTCCCCTTCTTATTTTTAACTCATATGGGCACTTGGCAAGCTCCCTCCTCTATGCCTCCCTCTCTCTCTTCCTCATTTCTCTATATAAGCTGCCACTTTTGGTATTGTAACACATTCACAAGTTGGCATGAAAAGTTCTTACTGAATTGAATAATGATTTTGCCTCTTAAATAAAGACTCAAAATATTTTTAATTTTTAAAATTCTTACATAAGTGTGTGAATTAATTCATTAATGAGTAGTGAGTGATAGTTCTCTTTCCTTGCACTTATCTATCTTTTTCATGCTTAATGTGAGTAATCTACTTTCTAGAAAATTTTATGAAGTGTGACTGATAGGGTTATATGGTTTTAAGTGCATAATAGGGTTATTAAAGTCCATTATCAGAGCTTTTGATCATCTTCCTTGAGAAGTACATTGCATTCTACCTTCATAATCAAGTATTGTGTTTGGAAAACCTTGAGTTTTAAATCAAATTTGTAGTTGTTCTTTCATAGTCCAAGTTCAAGTAAGTTGTGGAGTTTTTAATGGTGCATCACCTCCATTAGATTAGTTTTGATCTCATTCTATCTTTTTTCCTTCAAAATAAGTAGGTTAGTGGTTAGTTATAGGTGTTGTGTAAGGGAGCTAGCCCTTCAATCTAGAGACTCACCTCTAAGAATTATCACCCACAAAATCTGAGGTGTTTCAATGTTATTCCAATTTAAAAAAGAGTGAGTAGATCTCCTTAGGATGAATATTTGATTAATAACAAGCACCATGGTACATGTTCTCATTACATCATTCAACAACAATTTTTACATCAATCAAATTAGTAAACTCTTCAATTTTCAACTCCTCCCTTGTAATGACTCTTTTTACACATGCTCCAACACCACCATGTTCTCATTTTCAATGGTCAGCCTCAGTAAAACTCTAGATATGTTATATGCCAGTGATAACATGCATCTTATTCAACCAATAAAACATCCGTGCATTCTTGAATTATGATGTGCAATTATCTGACCATATGTAATATTGATTTAAAGTAATGTTCTTTTAAGTTAATTGTCCATAAAACTTCTCAAAAAACCTTACATGTACTATGTGCATTGTTATCGATCATCATTAATATATAAATGGTACTCCCTTAATATTTTTTTATCTTACTCTATACTATTAGATGGATGCATGAATGCAATATTTATGAGAATGGAAACTTTTTATGAGTTTTAATAATACACTTGAACTTCCATTTGTGGGTTGAATGTGTAATTTTTAGAAAAGTTGACTACTGAAACAATAAAAATAAGTGGGAATTTATCATTATTTAGTTTGAAATGTTCATCCAACCATCTAGCCATATGTGTGTGTGCCTTGCATACTCATAAATAATTTTCTCTCTAAATTTGACCATAAATTATGAAGTAGGCATTTATTTTGTAACCAGCTCACACCTTTTAGATTCTTTGTCATCTTTTACTTAATAAGTCATAGATTTATATTTGTTTAAACCAACTAATTTATGTCTAATTACACTTGTACGCTCCTTATGGATATAATTTTTTAATTTTGGTAATCCACTACAAATGTTGTAATTTCCATCAAAACATGCTTTCTTATAAAAAAATATCAATCTAGTATTTCACCAAAAAAAAAAAAAAATCCCTAGTTGATTTTGGCAGAACTTCTATGCCACACTGCTAAAAAATGTTATTAGTATGCAAAGTACAATGAATATGGCAAAAAAATCACATTGCATTAAAAATTTAACATGTTGCCTAAAATAAAAAGTGGTACGTGTGTGATTTATTTTTACATAAAAAAGTTTGGCCATCTCAAAAAATATTTGGCTAACATAAATTTATGGATGTTTTTCTAAAAACTTAGAGTACAATTGTGTTTGAGTCATATCCAAGAAATATTTTGGACGTGGTTCATGATTATAAGAACCAACTCTTCTTTTCACTACATCTCTTGCATTGGACAAAACTATTGTATTAATTTTTTTTAAATTATGAAAGTAACTCTTTGAAAGCATAGACTATAGCCTTATCATTTTGTGGAAGTATACCAAACAATGCTTTGTATTCTTTGGTATTGAGTTCGTTAAGTCTTTCATATCTTCCAATTACTTTCATTAATGTTTTTTTGTTTATATGAAGTGCTTAGGTTGTTTTTGAAATGAATCGTGTTACCTATTTGACCACTTACTACACAAGTTGTAATTATATGCCAGACAACATTACAATATTTGTTGTATGATTTTGGGCTACATTATGATATGCATCATGTATATTTTCAATAATTTCAATTTTTTCATCATCTATGTTAGATGTACTTAATTGTAATATGTACATTGTAAATCTCATCTTAATCAATTTCATCAACGAAACAAATAATTAACATCTTTGACTATCATTATCTAATTTATGAAAGAAACTATCCTAAATTTATTGAGCCAGTCTTCTTAAATGGCAGTACCACATTTTTTTATGCATTGGTTTCAAAATATTTTCATTGACTTCAATTAATTACTTGTATTTTCTATGCACAATTCTTGGAGGTGTTGTAAATGGTGGAATTTATTGAGAGGGTGTTTCAAAATCATTATTACTTTCATTGTTTAGTGGTGGGATGACATTTTCTTCATTATATGTTTCTATGAAATTTTATTCATTTTTAATTTCATCATTATTTGTTTCCATCAAATTATCTTTTTTGTTTGAGGGTAAAGCATCATGTATAGACTCATCGTCAACAAAATCAAAAAAATTATACTTTGAATGTGAACTTTCAAGATTTTCTAATTTATTATTATAAATTTCATCATTATTCAATTCATTAATATTAATTTCATCATTATTCAATTCATTTTTATCAATTGGTTCATTATCTATGACATTTGGCTCATCAAGATTAATGTTTGTACTTTGTTTAGAATGAAATACTTACATTTGTACCTTGTGTTTTTCTCTCAACTCTTATAACTGCTCTAGTATTTTGTTCTTCAACTCCTTCCTCTTACTCAAATGTGGTCCACCACCCATTGGACAATTGATAGCTTTTCAAAGGTGGGATCCAAAAAATCACTTGAAAAGTATGTAAAGAATATGCAAAGTACGTAAAGAATGTTCATGGGGACAAAATTCTTGATTTGTGTTAAAAACAATTATTGAAAAGTAATTTTTATCTATATTTTAAATCATGCATATGTGTTATAATACATACACATAATAACATGTATCATTATTGATACTATAGCTTCATCCCATATAACTACGCAATAAGACTATCATTTGATGCATTTACCCCTTCAATTAGCCCAAAGTGAATTTATTTATTTAATTAGTCCCAATTAGGTTCAATTAACCCCTTCATTTGATTAATGTCCACATTAAGATTAATTAGGCCCAAATTAGATTCAATTCCTCCAAATTAGGTTCAATTTGCACCTTGGTTGATGCCAATTAGTCCAAAATAGATTCAATTAGTCCAAATTAGATTCAATTAACCCAATTTATTTTTGAAATTAGTCCAAATTGCATTCAATTAGTTTAAATTACATTTAATTTATGATAAAATTAGGTTTTAGGGCCAACACATGTCATGAAACATGGGCTAATTTATCCCCTTTAATCATATCATAGACTCACATTTAGGTTTAATAGGTTCAAATTGTTCATAATTACCATCACATTTGCTTTTCTAACAAAATTAGGGTCAGTTAAGCCATGTGTTGCATAGATTATACAATCAATTAAGACATAAATTTGGTTCAGGAGCTCAATTTTGTCCAAATCACATCCTTAATTGCACCAATTAACTAATTGGATCAATTCATGACAGAATCAAACTTAATTTTTCTTCAAATCATATGTTGTTCATGTAGTTAGGTTGAAGGGGTTCAAATTGACCTTAAATGCCTCCTCAATTGAATGAATCAACTCTTTGGTTCATTATATATGATGACATCAGGGTTAATCTCGCTCCAAGTCACATCATATATGTATGTACATATTCAATAGGTTCAGATTGGCCTCAATTTCATTCATGTTTGCATTTGTCAAAAAATTAGGGTTTAGGGTTTAAGGTTTATGGTTTAAAATTGTAACAATAGATTAATTATCTCAATATGTAAGGCAATATGAGCTAATTATCCCCAAATCACATCTTAGACTCGTAAATCTAGGTTCAACGGGTTCGCATTAACCCCAATTACCTTCATGAAAATGTATTTGTGATGAAATTAGGGAACTTATGGGTTATATTTGTCATAAAATTAGGGTTTAGAGTTTAGTGTAACATGTTTATATACATGTGATGAAATTAGGGTTTAGGGGAACTGTATTTGTGATAAAATTAGGGTTTATGGTCAACTTGTCATGAAACATGAGCTAATTTATCCCCTTTAATCACATTATAGACTCGTATTTAGGTTCAATAGATTCAAATTGGACATAATTACCTTTATGTTTGCATTTCTAATAAAATTAGGGTCAGTTAAGCCACATATTACATAGATTATACAATTGATTGGGCCATAAATTTAGTTTATGGGTTCAATTTTGCCCAAAACACATCCCTAATTGCACTAATTGACTAATTAAATTAATTCATCACAAAATCAAACTTAATTTAGCCCCAAATCATATCATGTTCTTTTATTTATGTTGAAAGGGTTCAAATTGGTCTCAAATGCCTCCTCAATTAAATAAATCAACTCTTTGGTTCATTATATATGATGACATTCGAGGATTAATTTTAATCCAAATCACATCATGTATACAATTCAAAATAGCTTCATGTGGCTCATTTTGACCCTAATTGACTCCATAATTGAACTAATCAACATTTACATTCATTAGATGATGGTCCATTCAAGTTTATTGAGCTCAAAACCACATCCTATGCATGTAAAACTTGCATTTAATGTTCTATGCTTCAATATCTAATGAAATTAGAGGCGATCAACCCAAAATCACATTTTATAGTCATGTAATTAGGTTGAAGGGGCTCAAAATAGCCCCATTTTCCTTCATATTCAACCATTTGACTTTTTTATTTATATTTTTTATGACATTAGGGTTGACACCTTAGTCTCACTAAGTCTTGATGTCTCATGCTTGGCTTAGGTTGCACGTTAAATATTCTCATTACATTATCACATTCAGACATTGTCATCATACCTTCACATAACTTATTAACTGAGGCCATAAAGCCTATCAAAATATAATTGCATCTTTTTTGTGGTAGTGTATAGGGGAAAGGTACCCATAATGACCTACATCTACCAATAGCTGAATAAGGTTTTTGTTAAGGTGTGCTCCATTGATGGAACATGCAATGGTGTGTATAAATGTTAAAATGCACCAAAAGTTGAGCATGTAGTATCTTATACTTGTTCAAAAATCACTCTATAAAAATTAAATGAACCAATCACATCTTAACAAATAAGACTCAAGTATTGGTATTCTAATGCACAACTAGATTGGTACTCCAAAGGTTGAGTTTTGGCCATAGGTTTAAAAAATGCATTTTATGACCTTTCATGATAAAATTGATTATATCATAATATGTATAATTATTTAGACTTTAATACCTCAGTTATAAGTAGTTAAGTTGACATATTAAAATGGGTAATTTTTTTGAAGTCTAATGTGATACAACAAAACCTTAATTTGTTATCCAAATTTAGGGACTTTTCCCCTATCATGATACACTTCACTTGGAAATTGAAATTATCTTGATACACCACTAAAAGGGAGCTCACGAACATAGATATAAGCATACAAACACATTCCCATAGTGAAAATTTAGTTTTTTTAGTGTTATGAACAAATAACGTGTACGCATTATGGAAAGTTTGAATTCAAAACCCAAGCCTTTTGGCTCAAAAATGGCTTGGATTCTTGAGCCAAAGGCTTAGACTTATCAATTTATAGTTGAGTCTGAGAGTTTTGATAGAAAACAACAAATTTCAACTTCCATCACCAAATACACTGGATTTCAATAACAAAATTCAAAAAAGTATTACTATAACAACAAACACGCTCTCCTCTTTTCAAATATATGATTTTTATATTTTTTGGACTATTTTAAGGGTTCAAACTATGTTGATTTTTAGACTATTTTAAGGTTTAAACTATGTTGATTTCCAACTATACTTTTTTTAAGCCACTACATGTAGCAAATATACAAGCATTTTCATGTTTAGATAATTTATTTTCTACTAATCCAAGTATTTAAACTATGTTGATTTCTAACTATACTTTTTTTAGGCCACTACATGTAGCAAATATACATGCATATTCATGTTTATATAATTTATTTTCTACTAATCCAAGTGCATATATATATATATATATATATATATATATATATGGTCACAAACTACACTTAATTTTACACACTTTCAAAAAAAAAAAAAATCTTTGTGTGGTAGTTAAGGGGCCGCACGACCAACTATCCATTTTATAATCAGTGTTTAGGATCTATTTATTTGTAAAATTAATTAAAAAAAAATTATTCATTGAAAAAATATAAAACAATACAGGTCACAAATTAGAAGATCTTATTTAAATATTTACCAAAGAGTTTCAAACAATAATAAACGATGCTCAAAAAATGGTGGCCCATAAGACCCTCTATCCACTCTAGTTTCTTTAAAAAATAAGATTGTATCTTCAAATTTTAGATGCTCGATCTAGTCATACTTAACCATTTTTAAAAAATATATAATTTTAAAAACCAGACTCAAAATACTACAATTCATGTTCTTATACTATTTTCAAATTTTGAATGTAGCAATCTTAAAATAATAATCTACAAAAATTCAAATTTCTAAAATTTCAAGAAAATCATGTCTACAAATAAGTCCCTTTATATTTCCCAATTTTATGTAATAAACATGAACTTGAAAACTAAGAGGAAAAATAGAGAGCAGAGAATCACGTTTAGCAAAAACAAAGCCACATACACTGGAACAAACTCGCACTTCTGCAGCCACGAGTTCAAAAACCTACAAAATAGAACTCAGACATAATAAAAAATCGCATTTATAGTTTATAATGTTGCGGATAAAAATACAAACCCGCAGATTTTGATACATGATATCGAAAACCCACACAAAATCGCAAATATAATCAACAATGTTGTAGCTACATAGATCAAACTCACGGGTTTAGAGATGCGATATTGAAGAGCTGTGAAAAAATGTTAAATAAAAATTGATAAAATCACGTTTTCACAGAACAAAAGTACGACTGCAGAAAGCAAACCCATGGTCTGAGAAATGTGATATTGTAAAAGAAGGTTGAAGGGCTAGATAACGGCTAACGACCAAGTCTGGCTATCAGAACAATTTCACGACTATCGGTTGAAAATCTACACTTCCATAAGACACGGTAATAATTACACTGCAAATTTGCACTCGATTTAGTCAGAGGGTTTGATTAGATTTTGGACAAATTCTGAAGAATTTTTACTTGAAAAGTCTCATAATTTGTTGATTAAAAGGTTCCAATGATGGATTTGTGGGGTGTCCATTTTATTGGGCATGCTATATGTAGATCATGATTACAAAAGAGGTTAGTTTTTTTTTTTGGGTTAGTTATTCAAACAAAAAAGTGACAAATATGAGATCTCAAACATGATTATTTTGATCGAGCAAGGTCTATAAGAATATAAATTTATATAAAGACATACGCTAAAAGTTATACCTTTCCAATAGATTCATTCTCTAATTCATATTATAAGTGTGTTGAGATTGGATTGTAGAACTAGGGGTATTTATCAACATCCCTTGTTCATTTTGATGACATCTCAAGTTGTTTATGAATGATTTGATTTATCAATGTGAAGAACTATTAAAGCTTTTACTAGATTTATGCATAGTAAGTTTATACTCAAAAGCTTGTCTATAATATCAAATGAGACTTGTATTTATAGACTTTTCGTAGTGATTTCAACTCTTTGATCAATATCAAGATATGGGGTTGGAATTCAATCCAATTTACGATTAATATTCAAGGTTTGAGTATACATTTATTAAACGTGGGTTAACATTTTTTGATATTTCTTACATTTATGCTAATCCCTGACAACTTTTCAAGTGATGTCATGATAATGTCTTGAATTCAAAGATTTAAATCCATTTGTCATATGAGTGGAGGAATATTTCACTTAATAAATTAAGAAAATAAAATATTTCAAAAAGTTATGACATTTTTCATTATAAGAAGATTAAGTTAATTGAAACATGTTAATTAATTTAATGTAAAATGATGTGACTTTTGAAATTTGAATAATTGTTCGACCTAATTAATCCAAAACATCATTTGCAAGGTCACAATTTGACTCGGGATGAATTAAATGATACTGATGATTGGTTATAGTGTATTCTCCCCGATCAAGGATGCCTCAATGCATTTCAAAATATACACATCAAATGTACGGATAAATTTTAGTGTTTTAGTGATTTATGCCCTGATTTATGCATTGTCATTAAAAATCGTTCTGATTGGAATGTCTACACATGTGAACAAGGACAATTCTAACTATTAAAAAAACCATATTTATATCGATTTATTTGACTTATTAATAAAATTATCTAACATCCACAGAATCCATCAATATTTATTGAATACAAAAACTCAATATCATAAAAAATGAGAATAAATTTGAATCGTAATTAAATTTAATAAAATAAATACCCTCAATCCTTAATTTTAAACCGA
Organism: Torreya grandis; assembly: GCA_037957365.1. Lineage (NCBI taxonomy): Eukaryota > Viridiplantae > Streptophyta > Pinopsida > Cupressales > Taxaceae > Torreya > Torreya grandis. The sequence continues at coordinate 2,097,825 of JARHVA010002923.1, read as the reverse complement.
AAAAAAATCAATTAAATTTAAACCACTAAAAAATTTATAAAATATTTATTATTTCCGAAAACACAAAACCATAAATGAAAAAAAGCAGATGTTAACAAATGGTCAATATCAATCTCAAAATAGGTATCTCCAAAATATATATATATAGCCTGCAATCTAATCGATAAAACCACACCATTCAGTTTGTTTGGACCGACGCGTCATCTCGAATACTGCCAGGAACAGTGCCAGCCTAGATTCGTCTCGGTATCGAAAGACGTCACCTAAATAATTACAACCGAATTCGTCTGACTGATACGACACGCTGCAATCGTCTGAGTGATAC